>JAQFZB010000103.1:0-32400 GCA_034695165.1 Desoria trispinata
AATCAGTATTTTGGGACATATTTTAGTTTAACCTTTCTTTAATTAGAAACACTTCTATGGCTGTAGTCAGTATTTTGAGTTAATTTTTACCTAACCTTTCTTTAATTAGATTTACTTCCATGGCCATGTAATCAGTATTTTGGGACATATTTTAGTTTAACCTTTCTTTAATTAGAAACACTTCTATGGCTGTAGTCAGTATTTTGGGTTAATTTTTACCTAACCTTTCTTTAATTAAATATACTTCCATGGCCATGTAATCAGTATTTTGGGACATATTTTAGCCTAACCTTTCTTTAATTAGAAACACTTCTATGGCTGTAGTCAGTATTTTGAGTTAATTTTTAACCTAACCTTTCTTTAATTAGAAATGCTTTCATGGCCATGTAATCAGTATTTTGGGACATATTTTAGCCTAACCTTTCTTTAAGTAGAAACACTTCCATGTCCTTGTAGTCAGTATTTTAGGTTATTTTTTAACCTAACTTTTCTTTAATTAGAAACACTTCCGTGGCCATGTTATATTTTAGCCTAACCTTCTTTAATTGGAAATATATTTTGATGGTTACTAAGAGACGGACCCCTTATTTCAGCATGCTCACTTACTTAACTTGCCTAACTTACTTAACTTTTTTTCGTCCATAATGTGTGTGCAAGTGTGCAAAATCTGAAATTATCGCGATGACAAGATTTTCCATATAAATATAGTGTGGAACCATGTCGGGTCTAACCTTTCGAAAATCCCTTGCCTAATTTTGTTCATATTTCGAATTAAACATTCCATTTACTTTATAAACAAGTGTGCAAAATTTCGTATCGGTCGGTTAAAGGATTCGGGGGTTATAAAAAGGCTATAATTTTCCCTTTAATCGCAATTCTCCACCACGTTCGCCATTTGCCAACCATTTGACCGACGAACACAATCACGGTTACATAAGCCCTGTCTAAAAATGAATTGTTTGAGTGATGTTGATGTTTATTTTAATCTCTGAGATCCATTGCCCATTTAACTTTAACAGTACACAATGTTATTTTAATAATAGCTAAAAATTCAGAAGTAATCATTAAAGAATTAAAAAAACATTTTATCATCTAAGTATTACAATGTCGTGTAAGTTTTTAATAGAATTTCTTTGAATACATCTGTTAACACAATATGTAGCTCCATACAAAGAAAAAAATATCATGATTGTCTCTACTCACACCTTATTTCATAATTCATATCCTAATAAATAATTTCATAAACTTTTATATTTGCAAATTCAATGATTATACAGCTGCTGATATAAAACATGTTAAATACTGAATTTCGATTTTCCTCATAAATAAGTATAAAATTACGTTTAACTCCAAATGTGTTCATCATTATTAATTCATTTTCAGAATGACTATCTTGGTTTTCTGAACGTCCCACTGCAAATATGAGTTTTCAGCAATTGCAGTTTCCACTATAGTTAACTGCCCGCTCCGTTGGGGGGCGAACATCTGCAAACCCCATCAATGCCCCTGTGCGCGGACATTATTACGCCCTCTAATGTCGCATCAACGGCGACCATTCGCGGATCAGCCGCAGAAACGGCCATGGAAATACGCTTTTCTTGGGGCGACGTATGAATTTTCCCTAATCGATGTGGAAACCTCTGGGGTGTGGGCGAAGTGCGCCTTCAAGATTCTGAGAGAAATTGGACAACGGATTACGACGGCGACAGGAGAGAAGAGGGCTACCAACTATTTGCTGCAGCGCCTCAGTTTAGCTGTCTAACGTATAAATGTCGCTGCAGTTTTTGGTGAACTCCAGGAAAGAAGCTTTATGAGCTATTTTTAGTGTAGACGCCCTAATTTTAACTTTTTAAACAAGTGTGCAAAATTTCGTAACGATCGCGATCGGTTAACCCGTTCGTGGGTTATCGCGATGACAAGATTTTCCCAATGGTCGCGATCTGCAATCACGTTGGCTCTCGCCATTCGAGAACGATTTAACCGATTGTGCTCATCTTCCAACTTTATAATGGCATGATAAACTAGTGTGCAAAATTTCATAACTATTGGTTAACCTGTTCGAGAGTTAGAGACAGACAGACACCGTACCGGTTCCATAAGCCCTTAGGTTTGGGCTAAAAGATGTTAGGTAAAAAATATCCCTAAATAATTTAATTTATAATTATAATGATTTATTCTTTGATCGATGCGGCCATGGCACTTACAATCATGACAGGATACAAAGCAATTTCAATAGAAATATATAATTCAAAAGAAATATTAACTAAAACCCCACTACAATAATGCCCTGGTTTAAATAACAATAACCGATTATTTTTCGGAAAATATATTAGCCAGGGGAGTCTGATCTGTTGAACTTTGCTGAACTGTGATTTACGAAGGTGTCTCTCTCTCTCTTCAATGCTTATAGATCAACAATTTCTTTTGCTTATGGGGGGCCTATAACGCTGTAGTTATTTAGCACCAACAGCAGTTTCCGTGAGTTTTTTCTTCTATTATATTTCTGGGATGTACCTTGTAACCGCAAGGGAACGGGAGTAAGATTTACATTACGCTTATATGAGGAACTGAGGTTTACAATACAGTAGTATTAATAATACATGACAAGATAAGATTTACATTAAGCTTGTTTACAGTAGATTTGAACGCCAAGATTGATTTTCTCAGGCATGGTTCGAAACACGTTTTCAATATGAATTATAATTTACAACACTTATGACAAAAAAATTGATGTTACAGAAGTTATACCAAGAGGATAACTGATTTAATTTTGTCAAATTTTGGTCAAAGATCCATTACAATATGATTAAACTTTTAATTTAAACTTAATTAAATTCAATAAAGAGAGAGAGAAAGATTCACCTTGCTTGCCCCGTTGCTCAGACCAGACTAAGAATAACCCTAAATAATAACTACATGGCAATAAAAGCATGCAAGATTTTAAGGTTCGGGCTCCTTTGAAGTTACTTTTTTTAACTTTTGTTTTGAAT
Organism: Desoria trispinata; assembly: GCA_034695165.1. Lineage (NCBI taxonomy): Eukaryota > Metazoa > Arthropoda > Collembola > Entomobryomorpha > Isotomidae > Desoria > Desoria trispinata. The sequence continues at coordinate 2,991 of JAQFZB010000103.1, forward strand.
TTTCTTTTGGCACTTCAGGCCCTAGAGCGTCTTAAAAATGCTTTTTTTATATTTAATACTATATTTTTTGTGATGATTTTTTCCTTAGGTGAGGCTTTTATTTGTGTCTGTAAAGATATTGAAGGAATATTTTTGTAAATGACATTTTGATGTGAAAGTAAATAAAGAAAATTATATTAGTCATTCTTCATTACAACAAAATATTTAACAAGCGTCTGTTCAATATTTTGGCATTTTTCTTTCAGTCATTTTTCCATAGGCTGAAGATCAGCATTTCCCAAGATTCGTGATCAACAGGATTTTTAAGTTTCAACTCTATTCATATTTTAAGGTAAGACAAGGATTTACTTTTGGAATCACAAAACATTTTTAACGTTATTAAGGGGTGACGGTGTCATATCCGTGTGTCTGTCTGTTGGTGCTCTAACTCATGAACAAGTTGACGGATCCTCATGAAAAATATAACCTCTATAGGACATGAGAACGGCTGACTGTTTTTGGACCCTGCATTTCAAGGGGTTACATGGGATGTAAGGGAGGTTAAAAGGTCAAAATCAAATAAAGTATCGATTCTGATCGCTTTTCGTATAGGGATTTCGATTTTGAGATTTATTTTGACATCCGATGATCCCGTGACCTTCATAACGTCAGAAGGAACGCGATAGAGATCAAAAGGTCAACATCGGGTAAAGTATCTATTCTAATCGGTTTTCCTATTTTGATCTTCATTTTGACCTCCAATGATCCCGTGACCTTTAAAAGGTTATAATGGACGTAATGAAGGTCAAATTTTTGTCATGTTCGTGTTGTTACACTACTTGGTTACATTCGTTGTAACGGTTTATTAAATCTCAAAATGACAGAAGTGGACCAAAAAGAGGAAATTAATATACAACTTTTCTTTTATGCTACGTTTTCATTGTGAATATAGTTTTGTAAAAAATTGAAATTTATTAGTGAATATTTATTTTAGAAGATAGAAATAGAGTACTTCTAGAAAATTAAGTTTATTTGGTGTATTCCCATTCAAAGTTATACTTTGTTGTTAAACGTTTTGTTCACTATTATTTATTTCGTCCATCAAAATCCTTGTGGGCAAAAGCACATTTTTCTGCAATTGGGCGCTGTTCTCGACAGTGTGGTTTTTTCTAAGCGCATACGTGCAAAGGAATCCTACAAAAACTACAGCTGCTATTGTACCCAGAACACAAAATGGAATCAGATTTATTGTTTGTGAGGTTTCAACTGCATCTGATATTGGTTTCGTCCCTTTATCTAAGTGATCATGCATAGTACATTTGTATATGTATCAAAGCTTTACTAAAATATTTACCATAATTCCAAATACCTTCAATGCTCATTGTAGAGCGAATGGGCTGGTTTTCAATTTGATACATGATAAAGTGACCCATATTTTTATATTTCCCAGAATACATATGATGGGCACTGCTATTAAATTTCTTAGTTTTCTATTAAATAATTGTAAGATATTCAGAAAATTCAGTTCATCTTTCTAGTGATAAAAACTTACATGAATACTGCTGAAATCTTCATCAATTGCATCAAAATCTTCTGCAACCCAGTAAAAATCATCTCCTAGCACATTAATATGCTCAGGGTACCACAGTTCTTCCACATACAAAATTTCAAGATTTCTACCAAAATAATCACAGCTTTTAATTTGTGCCTTTTCTATTTCCAGCGATTCATCGCTGAACATATTTGTTTCAATCCAAAAAATTCTGCTGGTCTCAACGTCAATAGTTAGACCTTCTAGAAGATTATTTGATTGAATGTTAAGAAGAGGAGTAGGATTTGATCCATCCAGTCCGGATTTTTTTATGCGAAAACTCGAAGGTATTCCGTAATTGTCGCCCTCAATCCAGAACAATAGACCCGCGTTTGGGTCCAGTGCAATTGAAAAATAAAGTCGCAGCTATAATCATTATAATAGAATGGAATAATCATTTTTAATTTGTAATAAATTGTTGCGGCAATAAACTAATTAATTAGTAATTGTAGTAGTTTGCTACGCTGGTGGTAATTCATTTTAATTTTTGGGGTATAATTATTTGGAAAATAGTATTTAAATACATATTAATTACTTTCAGCTAACTAATTAAAAAACTAATAATAAATTGAAAATAAAGAAAAACTAGGGTATTCTACCTTGTTAGTTATCACTGAACAATTCTTTCCATCTGAATGACAAGCAAAAATACCACTGCCGAATAAAGTGTAGTAGATCTTCTTTTCAATCCAATCATAGGCAATGTCCATGGCAGACTCATCTATGTTACAGGACTAATTCAGCCACATGGCTAATAAATAGATACTTTAGCCGACTAGCTAAATTGGTTTTTTCGTTATTTTTGTTTCTAGATTGGCTAAAATAGAAAACTACATGTAATATAGTTTTCATATAGTCCGTTTTCAGCCAGCCAATTTAGCCAGCCACATTTAAATTGGGTATAAACCGGCTTTTACGTATCACTGTTTTAAAAGATATGCGAAGGTTTAACGCCAACCCAAGGGCTTCTCTTCGTTTATGCTACTGTCAATCCTGTTTGTCCGTGATTACGATAGCTCATGAAAGCTTTGTCCGATTTTAAATAAATTTTGAACGCCTATTGATCATGACAAATGAAAGTTGAAGTCTGCAACGGATTGTGAAACCTGAATTCGTCACCGTCATGGACTTTAGAAAATGAATTTTTGCGTTCAGGTTCTGTATAACCATGGTGGATTAATTGAATATTTAAAGTTCCCAACTCGGTACCACAGAAGTCTCTATCGGATCGAGCTCCTTCAAGATTACACCGCATGTTTTTGTAATATAAAACAAAATTTTTGATACCCAAGGTTTTAATTTGATATTTCTCTTTTGTAGTCATGTCCATTCTCCATATTGTGGAGTACCCTTCGGTACTCCAAAATATCCAACCATTTCTAATATCGTAGGCCACCCTGTTTAGAGATGTTATGTTATCAACGAGTGTTGAATCACTCTCATTTTCTCCGTTGATTTGCAGCATTTTAATTTCTTCATCCACACAAAGGATTAGTGTTACGGAGTTTACTGTTGCAAAAATTTAAATTGATTAAGAAGTAATATTAATGAATTAATTCAAATTGAAAGTTTATAATTAACTTACCCAATTCGGACTCTTTGGGTGTAAATCCTGTAGTTTCATGGTTCACTATGGCAAAGCACAACATAAGACTCTCGAGAGTTTTCATTGTATTCAAAATATTATGAAAAAAGTGTATTGAATTCAGAGGAAGTTTCTGGAATTGGGATCTGAAATTCAGATGTATTTATGAAATGGAAAGGGAGTTGTGATGATGAGTAAGTTAAACCATTATTGTATGGCTAAATAATGTTTACTGCTAACATATGTTGAAACAGATAATTGAGGGATCAAAAGCTTTTATCAATTATTGACACAATATTTTATAGCAGTGTGTATGTGTATGTATGTTCGTAGACACGATAACTCACGAGTGAATGCATATTTTCAGATTGTGTTTATACAAATCAGGGTAAGAATGACCAAGGATAGAGTATATGTTAAATTACAATGCCCATTAAATATAGAGGGATAAACAAATTATTTCAGTACAATATATGACCACGAGGCCGAGGAAAATAATGTCAAATTATGTGTCATTGAGAATCACTAATTTTTGATATTGATTGACTGTTGGAAGTGTTGATTTTTATAATAGACAGTACACACCAGGAACTGATGGAACTATATACACGTTAATGAACTGTTTCTCTTTCAATGTCTTTCTTTCGTGCAATCAGTGTGCGGTAAACTGTAATTTACATCTTAAATTGTAACATTCAGTTGTGACAAATTTTTATTCCCTGGTTGCTGTTGCCTTAGGATGCAAGATGTCCAAAGTAGCAATTGCCTTAAGCTGGAAAGTTCTGGGTGGAAATTTTCCAGGTGCCAATTCTACAATGGCTAATGTGTGTCGGCAATTGCGCGGTGGCAAATGCTGATTGAAAATATAATTCAATTGGAGAACCATTTCAGACTTTTATCACTATCACAAAAATGTAATCCGGCAATTATCAGCAAGGACGAGTGAATTACAAAATCAATTACGACAAAACTCACTTCCCAAATCAGGGAATGCGTATATGGTGATCTATGGACATCGGTTTAACTAGGAAGGCACTCCAACTCTCCAGCACTGACAAATAACAAGGATATTAAGGACAGATTATAGGCAGGATCTGAGCATGTAAAAGGTCAAGTTCCATGATGTTTTTGAACTCCTACCTCCATCAGTACTATATAATGGCATAAAGCTTGATATTTGACCTTATACCTCGTGGCCTAAGCGTAAAAAAGTCATGTTTTAGGGTGTTTTTGAAAGTCCTCCATCGGTACTACAATATTACTTCTGTCACCTTATATCTCCTGACCTGAGCGTCAAAAACGTCATGTTCCATGAAGTTTTTGAAAGTCATCGGTCAATATTATAGACTTCTATAAAGTTTATGCCTCAATGGAATTTAAAAATTGGTTATTTTCTTGAAAGAATTCCCTCCGTGGGGAATACAAATTCTCAATTTTAATATACATCAATATCGTTCTCCCCGGTCACAACTTTATTTCTCTACCTTGGTTCTGTAAAGTTCTTCTTTGGTTGTTAATAGTCTTAAAATGATTTCCGTGATAAATGACAAAATTAATTTGCAACAGTCAGTTGTGTCTACAAAATAAGAACAACAGTTAATTGTTCATTTGCCTTTTATATTCGTGTTTGGCAATTTTTTGATCAACACGTTAGTATTTTTTATTATTCTCGTGTTCTGAAAATGGCCGGAAGGCCGAAACAAAGATCTTTGTCATTAGGTCATTTATTACGGACTTTAAGCATTTCACAACAAAAATTATTTTGATTAATCTTTAGCTTAAAGAACCTGCGTGCAACTTGTGGAAGCCCGACCAAAGTTTTCTCTTTTCTTTTCTCGTCAATAATTTCAAAAGGTGAGCACTTTAGTATATTTTGCTTATTATTCAATCGTATTTGTCATTTTACAATAAAACTTCCAATGTAAAAACTATTTCATGCAAATGAGCCAAAACACAATATCAGAAATATCTGGTTGCAATTTTTACTAAATTAAACGGATTTTAATGCGTAAGATTAAGCTAAACAATTAATTAATTAACTACTAACCTGCAGTAATTTATTGCGTTCTTCCTACATGTTCTCCAGACTTAAACCAGTTATTTGGAAGAGGAAAGTCAACGTTTTGGACGGACCACCTTCAAAGTATTTATTTGTGTACCCAATTTGTATTAAGAAAATTTAATATAATTAGCAAGATAAAGTTTCTTTGATTATTTATTTCAATTGGTATTTTTATTCAAACTTTTGTTAAAAAATCAAAATCTTCAACAATTATATTAAATAACCGATTAATTAAGACTGCTTAGAAAATGAAGCACACTGTGTCATGTTGTTTTTAAAATGCAATTTTAGTTTGTCAAAGAATATTAACTATTAACGTCATTGTATTATGTATTATGTTTAATCAAATGAGAATTAAATTTTATTTAAGATAACAATAGTTTTATTCATATTGTATTTTACTTTAGGCCCTGTTTTGCAGTTTAATATTATGTATCAATCATAATCATAATCAATGAAAAACAAATATATAATAACAAAACTAATAATAATCTAATAGCTATAAACATTAGCTATTATAATGTTATATATAATATTATTGTAAATTTTCTCAACACATTTACATTTTTCATTCGTCACTCATACTGTATTTTGGAAAATGGAGATGACAGATGACTTAAAAGACTAAAATCATACCCAAATTAGCTCAAATGTCTCATATATTTACTGCTAGGTAATTTAGAATTTTCTTTTTCTTCATCAATAATATTTACAAAACAAAACTAAAGTGATATCAGATTCAGCAGCCAAGGCAAAATTTGAGAAATCTACCACAATGATCTATTTAATCCATCTAATCCATTTAGTTGCTGAAATAGAGACCAGAACTCAATGCATAATGAATATTATTGCCTCCAAATCTAATATAGGAACAGTCATAACGATAAAAGCGATGCGGATAAAAGAAAACTTGATGATTTTTAAGTTTGCCACGTATAAAGCACAAGATTATACACTAGAACATCACAAAAGTTTAATTTTTGATAATTCAAAGAGAATTATTTTTATGCTGTTAAGGAAATTTAAAGTATGATTTCAAATCCATAAAAACCTTTTGGGGCAATTGTCCCACCGTGAAGGTGGACACTTTACTTTCTCTTGATTGCATTGAACTTTTCATTATATGATCTTTATCTATATTTCGTTGATTAGGGGTATAAAGATCATTATATATTATGTCTTAATCTAGTAAAAACCTGCATAAATTCCAGCTTCAACTAACTTATTTCGGATGATCACGTGAATAAAACCTATATTACACTCCTATTAAAGAAAGAGCAAACCGAAATATTCGTTATACGTTCTTTCGGGTTCAATACAACGAACCAACCAATTGAAGTTCATTACACTAAGATCGATTGAATATATAACCTAACTTTCAAATAAACTTATAACAAATACCATTTCGAAAGAGTTTTTTTAAACCTTTGAATGTTCGAATGTAATTTCATTACACAAAATAAATGTAGAAAAACTACAAAATGAAACTTGGGATTAGAAGAACTAGAGATTCACTATGACGCCATTTTATGGTGGGCGAAACCATGACGCACTCTGTAATTACGGTTCTTCTCAACCTCAATTGATGTTACTTCAAATTCAATCCCATTCTGCAAAGGATTTAATTTTTGAAACTTTTGAAATCCCTTGGAGTGCGACTTTCATCACCTCTTCGTTTGTAAACCTTACCCCAGTTCCTGTTTCACTGTTCATAACATTTTAGACCACGTGACTCAAAGTCATTCTGATTTCTCGATCCAATAATAACTACTTCGTGTACATTGCTATACTCGACTCTGCCTAATGACGAACGAACCACTCCAAAATCATTGTCTCGTTTGTTTCGAAGTTCCTTATCAGAATCTTTTGTTAAATCACACATCAACTTGAAACATTCTGAACTGGTTTTTTTAAAGAAATTAGACGTATAATTATACAAATCAAGCCCACCTTTACTAAATGTGCAAATCTAGTCTTATCAAAATGGATCGAAAATATGACACGACATATCATATACAACAGAAAGAATACCATGCTTTCTATAAGTATTTTGAGAGTCGACCTATTGATTTTTTTCTCGTTGAGGCCGCTTTCCAAGAAGTCAGCGCCGACATGGAATCATTGCGAGTTGGATCATTCCACTCCTAATTAATTATTCGATAAATACTTTACCGCCTAACTAGACCTATTGTGTGCATTGAAAAGGTTTAACTTAGTAAAAATAGTTCATTATAAAAATAATGAAATGAATGAACTATACTTACAGAATTCATTATCATAATAACGCAAGATTCCCAACGTCATTGGCTGGTTAATGATGCATTTGCATCTTGGAGAAGATTTAAGGATGCCTTTACCTGGTCAAATGTAAAATAATTAGTCTAATATACTGTAAAATTTAAAGTAAGTATTTAATATAAAGTATTTATGTAGACTTTATTTATTTTAGTATTTATGTAATGTAATCTCAATATTGTAGACTTTCTTTTGACCTAAGCCATTCTCTACATGGTTTTGATACTTTGAGTTTCTCTGAGGAAAACTGATGGATGCTATATCAAACTGCAAAATTATAGCATAAAGGTGAATTCTAAGAAGATTCTCAACATGGAAAATGCCATGCATGTGAGTTGAGCGAGAAAAGGACAAAATCCTTTTAGATTTCTCACTACCAATAATTAATCCAAATTTTACAAAAGTTGAAGCTGATGCTTCCGACTTGATGATGAAAACAGCAAACATGACATGTTGGCTGATTTATGCTGGACCCATATTGGCCACAATCTCAATAGAAGAGGATTGCATGTACGAAGTGGACAATCGTGATGCAAGCATTGATCTTACACTATATACTGTAGGAACGATCTATTATTTAACAACATGGATAAGTTTTATCTCGTGGACAAATGTAAACCAACCGTCGTTGTTGATGAAAGAGTCAAACTCACAATAACCAATAATTTATTTACTGTCCTAGTTTAAACTATACATTAAAGAAGAGAAATATCCCATGTTCCAAAATCTGAATCCTCGAATGGATCAGGAGGGAATATTTGACTGCGGAAATACGTCAAGATTGGCTTAATAACAACAAGAAAATTGAAGAAAATACCCATAATATGAAAGCCTTTCAGTTTCATGACTATACCTGATAGGATGTTTCTGATATGCAGAGCAGTAGCAAAATGCAGCCAATACGTGTGCTTTCACATCTAAAAACGATGTAGAGAAAGCCGACATCTGAACCTCGATGCAGAAATCCCACCTTATTCCGTTTATAAGATTATCATACATTAATTATGTCTAATGATTGTTTGATTATGGGGGGTAAGATACATATGTATATTACAAATCGTAATATAATAGAATTTTTGCCAAATGTAATGAAACAAAATCATGTGACATCACTGACCGATAGCGAGCTGGGTCAGTGATGAGCTTTAATTAATAGTGCTAAAAATTGCGTTTACATGCAATTCTCAATCAATCATTCATTTAAAGTGTAAAACATAAAATGCCTTCTAAATGTTAAATAAATCAGTATGAAAAACAATAATTTCACTCAGTTCATTAAAATCCCTATATGCTAACAAATGATAAACATCCAATCATGATTAAACCCTAAAAAGAATTTACTTGCAACAAAATAGACAATTTTGTTTCATTTCTTGAATTTTGCAACCTTTGTTCTAGTTTTCAAAAGTTAAACTAAAGATAATTAAATTGTATGAAATAATTGTTGAAAAAAATGAGTAAGCCTTTCAGCCACTTGGTGACAATTTACACAGAAGTTTGCTAATGTCAATAACCGTTTTCACATAAAAAATGATCAAAATGATACGAATGAATGATAAAAACATAGTACCAGTGAATTACAAATTAAGTCAAAACTCAAAGGATTAAAATTAGCAAGCTTCTTTAATCATATCCAATGTAAACCACTGAAAGTGTCTGTTCAGTAGATCTATTACTAAAGATTAAAGTTGACCATTAAAAGTATAATTGTTCCATATACAATGGTTAAACATAAGGAAATACGAAACTACTATTAAATTATATAAATAAAAATTGAATTTAATCTGTTGAGAAATATTACCTTGAGTTTTTAATAATTCTACTTTATTCCTAAATTATGGGAGATAAATCTATGTTTTTAAATAATCTAATGTTTCACAACCTGGTTTTTAATTCAGTTTGATTTTCATCAAAACACCAGTATAAATAGAAATTAAGACAAACTGTAAAATTAATCTTTATCTCCCCAGTTATCGTTGATTCTTGACCTCTTTTTGCTGCTCCCCTTCTGCATCGTCTTCTTCAAATGTAAATCTATATGATCTATTCAACTTGTCGCCTTCATTCTTCTTCTCATGGCCTTTTACATCATCATGTACACAAATTTTATAAACTTTATTTTATTGCCCAAGTAAAATCCACATAAATAAAATAAAAAGGTGAAGAACCTCTTATGGCGTAATAGCATTATGGAGAAACATTGAATTCCGTAGCCAAATCAAAATGATCAAAGATTATGTATATGCATATGATGTAATTGAATCTTGTCTCATCTGCTCATTTGAACCATGATATAAAAATTAAAGTATATCAACGAATATAAGCTAAAATCATTAAAAAATAAAAGCCTTAAATTAGTCACATTAATTAGCATTTGATTTTTTGCAGGTCGGAGATAAATTCTACTGAATCTTTTAAAAGGTTAATCCTCCCCTTGATTTTAAATTCTCTGAATCTCTAAACTCATATTGTAGTCAGCAATAAAGTTGGAGAGAAAACCGAAATAACTATTCACCTGCACAATTCCCTGCTGAATTCATTCACTTTCTCTCAAGGTGCAGCTCACAAATCTAGGTTGTCAAGCTCATTGTGTAATTGTAGATTATCATACTGTTCAATGCAGCAATCAATCTAATATTTAATGTATAAATTAAACTTTTATATTTTGATGTATTTTCTAATCTCTGACATTTAAATTCAAATTAGGAATCACATTTGATCCTGGTTGAGCTTTAGATGAATTTTAAAAATTTCAATTTGTATCTTAGCAAGCATCTCAACTCAATTAATTTAATTCATCTTTTACGAGTATTGGAGTTTAAATTATATTTGATGGTAAAATAAATCGTCTTGGTACTTTGGAACTCAAATGGGTCCCAATTGCTATGTGTAGTAGTCGTGGGAATACTACAATCCTCATATTTCACAAGCCCAAGAATTATTTCGTAGTTTTCTTCAAATAAAAATTTTAGAAATTGATTAACAATTGGATTTACTTCTTGGAGACACAGAATGTCGAATTTCTCTCTAAAGGCCATACTCATTATAATTTGAAATTTATTTTGAAAATAAATTTAAAAGGTTGAAAGCCGTTGAATTTTAATTATTTTCTTTATCAAGTTTATTATCAGACAGGCGATAGAAAGTTCCCCTAAGTTGCTATACGGCATTTTGAAACATCAGGACGAGGGACGGAAGTCTAGTTGAATAATCCGATTAAAACTTTTATATTCATCATCATTTGGAGTCTTTCTTCGACGAGCATCGTACATTGCACCTATAGTTGCTGGAATTTTTAGTCAATAATCATTCAATTCTCAATGTAACTCTTCTTATGATAACAAAAGTTAACAAACTAGACTAAATTCCTTAATATAAAGTAAATTAATTAAATATTAAACGTAAAACGAAGGAAAACAGTTGCCTTACCAGTCAAAAATCTCTAAACATCTTGTAATTTGGCATACAATATTATTTTCCATAGCAATTCAATGCTGATTCTCTGCTATACAAATCCAATGGATAGATAAATGACTTTTTAAAATTTCAATGAGGAATTCAATGCCACAATTCAAAAAGTTTTTTTAATCAAGTTAGCAATATATCAGGACTGGATGCAAGATATTCAGTTTCTAATACATGTCTGAAATAACTATATGCAAATGCAGTGGGAATGCATCTCTTGTACGATTATTATCTGCAGAGCTTCATTGCTCCCTTTATACTTGCCCCTTAGAAAGAAGAAAGATGTATTTGTCTGTAATCATCTTGGGAAGGAGATTTTCAAAATAGTCGTTGTCCCAGGTGTAAGGAAAATATTATTGCTAAAGTCTCTTATTTAATGGAGCTAATGTTATAAGTGTTATAATGTTAAATGTATAAATAAAGCACATATGACTGCCAATTTCATTATTTAAATAGTTTTACAATCCGAAGTACACAGCTGGTTTTTTTCATTAATAACCCCTAACTAATCTTGTCATTTCACAGAATTTCACAGAAACGAAAACATCATAAGGCGAACATTTTTCTTTCGTCCTAATTCTGTGGACCGCCTTGTATTATGCTGGAAAATGATTTCGTATTATTTAAAATCAAATAAGAAATAAATCTTTATTAAGATAACAATTACTTGAGATGAAGATTTTATATATCTATAAAAGTCAGTATGAATTACAAAAAAAATTTAAATTACAACATTAATACAAATATCCTAAGTGCACTCATTGTTAAATTGTTTAAATAGACAATATAAAAATTCAAAACGTTTTCTGATTTACAGTACAAAAATTCATCAATTTAATCAAGTTTAACAAGTTTAATGAATCTTATTGCTCCAAGTTCCATAATATCACAATGATGTAAAAGACGTATAAAAATGCCTTATAAATCACACAGTCCCCATACCAGGAACTATTTTATAACATCACAAAAGCTAAAATAAAATAATAATTTGTTTTTCATGCACTTTCACACCTACATTTTTGAGTAGAAAGCAACGAACCATAATAATTAAACAACATTAAATGATTGTACTTGATTTTGAGCGATCTTAATACATAAGAGTCTACCTTAAAAGTTAATTTAAGCGGAAGGAGTTCTCTTTTAAAGCCTTGAGATGTCCAAAACAATGTTTTGTTGGGCTTTTGGAAACTGAAAAACCATAATTCACCTTTATGACGTTGGTTTCGCGACATTATGGGCGAATTACCAAAATTGGCATTATTTTGGGATTTCTTTATTATTTAAAACAACTACAAAATCACGTACGAAGAACACTTCGACTTGAACCAAGTGACGGTTCAATGATTAAAAAACACATACCAAATAATGTTGTAGACATAAAAATGATAAATAGTTTTTATTTTTAATATTTTTAATAAAAATATTTTAAAGGAAAGTACAATTATAGTTAAACGTCAATTCAGGCAAATGGAAATAATTTTAAACATTTTTATTGTTATTAGACTATTTCTGGTCTGATAATAATAATCTAACGAATTTTAGTCCAATAATTTTTGGTTATTTTTAGACAATAAAACTATAAACATAATCGGCAGGTTATCTATTGTAATTAAATGCAGCAGGTTTAGAGTTTTTTACTTCCATAATTAAAGCGATGTTCAGATTATGCCAATATTTCAGTTCGTTTCACTAAACATTATGGGCGACAAACCCGTGTAAATCTCAGATGTCAAAAATAGAGATCAAGAAACTGTGGATCTTGCAAAAAGACCTGGAGGCGATGAACCTTAGCAAGGCAAGTCTAGGGCTCAAGACTGCTGAATAAATCCAGAATGCTTTACGATATGACAATTGCTTGTTTACTTTTAAGTTTCAATTAGTTGCGTTTTAATTAATGGATAATCTTTCTTAAGGTAGAAAGGCTTATTAAGTAAATCGAGTAAATAGTCCTGTTCAGCTATATCATAATAACGTATCAGAAACTGAGGCTGATATGAACATATATTTAATTAGTTGGAAACCATGAATAATTTAAAATCCGATTAATTATTCACCGAGGTTAGCTTTTGAAGGAAACATGGTTGCAACAATTTGGATCAAAGAAACCAAGAAATTATTATTATGAAAAAGTGAATCCAGAAATACCGAAACTTGGATTCACTACTTTTGTATGGAGCCTTTTGCATTGAGACTTTTGTACGGAGAATTTTGTAAGTTAGGAAAACATACGTCTTAGAACATAAGCATTGCATAATTCCGGGATATAAGAAATAGTTCTCTAAAAGTTTGCTCTTAAAGTGAAAAAGGACTTACTTATATTGCCTCACCAATCAACCAATATAATGCGGCGATGAATATATTTTTACCCAATTTAAGAATCGAAAGGCAAGCAACGGCCTTTGTCAGAATTTTCAAACAAAATCTTTTTAAACAAATTGGGAAAATGATTATTTAAGATAGAACTAATGCATCTTAACAAAGCCATTCGGGAGATTTCACTTATCAAACGCCAAAATATTACATTCCCAAACGAAACAGCAATTATTTTTATATATTTATTATTTACAATTACGTCTCACCCAGTCCCCACCAATAAAAAACCTCCATTAACTTCTGAAGTAGTAGTTATCTTGTTCATATTCTCTTCGCAGTAGAAACTGATCTCCAAAAGCTATTAAATAGCAAAAGACGCTAACAAATAAAGCATGAGCGTTTCGTTCTAAATTAGAGCTTACAGAAGTTCCTGGATACTCAACTATTGCTCTTTCGTCAGGGCGGACCGTTATACAACGCAATGATGAAGAATCCTTAATAATGACAATTATAAAGATAAAGAACGCTGACGTAATCCCCGACCAGTCTAACAAGAGCATTCTAACCAGGATAATTGTTAAGTGAATACCACTACATTTCCTTGAGGGACATCAAAACCGAAGTTACTCCTTTTGCATTATGCAATTTCATCTTGCCAAGTAATCTAAACCAACCCGCATTCCGAATCATCTTCAACATTGACATTATACTACACAAATATCGTGACATATATAACTATGATGATCCTCGAGATCAACTTCTCGATCTTGCGTTGGAATTAAAGGATTACCTGCAGGGAACTGATGCAAATCATCTACCCTTCAAGTTCACCTTAATTTTTAAATTCAATCATTCCCGTGATCCAACCCTTAAATTGTAGTTGTAATCTTCAATATACGATTCTTGCATCCTATCTTACGACCAGAAAAGTCTAACACCGACCCCATTGAAAATTATTACGAGGACGAACTTTTCAATCTCGATCCTTATATTCGCCCTTACCTCATAGAGCTTATTTACCTCCCCAGACTAAATCCTTGGTAAACATAAATTAGATTACATTTGTAACCGCGATCCTAATAACGATCCTCATTCATCCAAAACAGAAACCAAACGACAAATAGAGCGAAAAAACAATTTACGAACTTGCGACAAGTTATATCATGAAATTTTGGACGGTTAATTTTGGACCTCTTAGATATTTGCCTCTTCGAGTGGGAAAACTACACTTCATTGGTATACACCCGAATACATCGATTTACTGTTTCCCACCTTATAGATGAGACAGGATACCCATAATTCTTAACAACTAATTGACGATATACTGAATTATTACGTCCAAAGTATTCCTGGCCATCTTTCAGCTCGTAACTTAATCCAATCTGAGAACGAAAAGATCTACTACACTATACTCCAAGCTCGGGAGGTGTACAAAAATTTGTAAACGGTCCAATTTCCCCCGCTCATCGGTATCGCTAACGATCCTGTTGCCCTGCAAATCTTTGGATTGGATTAACCTATTAGTTAAGTGTTCCTTCACACAAACTACCGCCATGATTGAACTTATTATTCCCTTCACTAAAGATAATACGACTAAGTTTGTCACATCGAGATTGTTGCCGTGCTAAGAGATCTAGAATTATGCCCTGCAGAAAAGGCTTTCTACTTCCGGATCTATCTGATCAACTAGAGTATTTTGTCATTCTACCATTGAAAAACTCAAGCAGGACTGTTTAATTGTTATGATTTAAAAGAGCCACACCTGGTTCAAATGGATCATGGAACGTTTCTGTTAGCCCATGTTTCTTGCGGAACTAATGTCAGAAATAAAAAGACAAATGAAGTAATAAACACAATGAAAATTCGAAATTTATATATTGCCAATATTCTTTACATTTCCGAGATACTCACTCTTCTTATTTTCAACCTTTGATTATTTATTCATAATTCATGGGCTCATCTTAATCACTTAATTTAATTTCAAAACAGGAAAAATATTTATTACATGGCTAATATTCATTGTATTATTCTTTAAGTGGGAGTCTTCATTCATTAAGAAATAATTTGTACACTTCGGTGAGGTGTTTAATGTTTTTGTGTTTTATAAAAAGTATAGCTTTTTAATATCTATGAATGATGGTAGTGGCAATAAAAACGTCAAAATGAAGGATATCAGTAGAAGGCAAAATAAACGTCATGCAGGCAGCCAACGTATCCGAATCCATTTTAAATTATAGAATGTTCAGTGTAACAGTTTAGGTTCCCGTCAAACTCAATCAAAGATTGATACATTCCAATAGCCAACAGAGTAACTGGATTAGTCAGAGGATTTTTAAACGTCAATTTCAATTGACCTGAAAGCTGTCGTGTAAATCCAGAAGGGTAAGATGGACTCAATTTAAAGACTAAAAGCAAACTGTCATTTGCAAAGTCGTTTCGATTAAGCCCATGACCAGATTCCGGATTTGACAATGTGTCTGTCGCATTATGGCACGACATCAACATGTTTTTCCTTGTGGGATCAAACCTAATTTGACAATTTTGAATCTCCATCCAACGAAAAGGTAGCACCATTCAAACTAAAATCTTAGAAATTTAGCATATCCTTATCCAAAGCTCCCCTGCTTGCTTTTGCTTCAGTCATTGCAATGATAATTCGATTAGGCACAACTCCCAAATTCTCCAAAATTATTCATTTCTTTTGGTAGAGAATAAGATTTGACAACGTGATTGAAAACTGGGGATTGAAATCTAACCTAACCTAACCATGCTTTTTCAATAATGATTCATGATGTTTGACTACACTTGGATCCACAATGTACCTCTTCATATAGAAACACAAGTCTTCAAAGACAAATTTACTACTTACGGTTGCACTGGTTAGGTTAGGTTACAAGGCAATTTAATGGGGATGAACGGGTCAATTTGATTCGAATTTCCACATTCGGTGGCAACATTCTTCCTTGGTCAAAAATATTTTCAGACAATTTTCAAATAATTTCAAATGGAGTACTTTCCTTTAAAAAGTCGTATGGCGTCTTGAAATTTGCATTTTTTGTCAAATCAAATTCGTCTTGAGTCCATTCAAATAAACATTTACACTCTCCCACGTTTGACATCCAAATTGTTGGCCAACAGTTACAATGTCCGTTCCACTTAAAGAATCCCTATTTGATTTGACAATTTTACATTTTGCATCTATAAAGCTCCCTATAAAGGGTCATTATAGTATTGTTGAGATCTGGTGCAAACAAATTCAATTGTTAAATTTGCTTCATCCCGAAAAGCAGAAACAGGATACAAGGGCAGATATTCTTCATTCAAAATTGAAACGGCAGTTTTCGACAAATCAAACAAATTCAGGCTTTTACGCATAGCCGGTTGTGAACCAGGAAATGGATCAGAATCAGACGCCTCCATTATTACTACTTCTTTCTAGATTTTGTTGTTTTGCACGTCAACTTTATAGTTGCTGCCTTTGCACGTTTCTTTGGCTTTGATTTATTACCTACTTTTCGCCTACTTTTCCTTTTACTAGCTGTTTTTGATTTTAACAACGCAGCCTTTTTTGGACGACCTCTTCTCTTCTTGACTGCCGACTTCCTTGTGGCGTATCGTCTGCGCCACCACCCACTTGAGGCGAATCCATCTCGTCGAAATGACACGAAATGTCTGTCTTCTGTATTAATCACGTGTCTAGTTTCCACGAATCGATTAGTATTCGAAACTTTTAAAGTGCAAAAAAACTGTGGTTGGCGTTTTTAATGGGTGAATCAATCCTAGGCTTTCCTCAACCAGCTTTCAATATAATTAAATTGCTTACTTTCAACGTTATGATACTGCACGGGTTCAAATGTCAAATCAACTTACACCAATCGTTCTTGACAAATCAAGACGAATCAAGGGAATGCAATGACTTCCACATCTCTGGGGTAGAATCCGTTTGCCAATACCAAAAGTTGGCTCATATCTAGACTTGTGTCGTCTTCCACAGGTACTAAATCATTTTCTTGTTCCAAAAGTTTCAATGGAATAGGTATAATGACTTCAAGTCCTCTAAAAATGTACCCTCCTTCCAATCCACGGATTTTGTTTACTCGTTTCAAAAATTGAAATTGTAAACTTTCAATGGACACAAGAAATAGGACAACTCCTACATCAAAACATTTTTCTGTCTCCAAACGACTCAATGTTGTATAATTATGGTTCCGTGAGCTTATTGTTTCGAACAAACTTTTGCTCTACTCCAAAAAAGAATTTGAATGCGTCCCGTACATTTGCATAGACGGCTACCGTATCTATATTAGTTTGTGACAAATTTTCCAAATTTTTTCCAGCTTTAAATTTAGTTTGTTGGTCAAATCTTTATACACGAGCCAACTCTGGTTGCCATTCCAATAATGATTGTTTACTGTGATTCACAAAAACAAGCTGAGTAGTAGCTGTACCCTGTATTACAAGTAGTTCAAACAAAACATATATTTGGCTTGTTTATTCTGACGCACTCTTCATTTAATACAGAAATGAACGCGGCCGCATCATTGCATTGACAGTATACAACAGTCGTTGAAGAGTAGTCTAGAACTGGAATTGCTAAATGATTTTTAAAACACGATGCAGAATTGTCAGGGTAATGTCTACCACTGGCTGCACTATAAACGGTTATATAAAAGCTCTCCATTTATGCTACTTTAAAAAAATCGCTGTGTGGTTTTAAAATTCGCCAAAATCGCGGGACGGATTTTTGCATTATTGACCACATATTTGTAGGATGTAGTCTGAAAGCTTCTAGTGCATTGTTCTAAGTCACCTAGTTTTGAAAACTAAGTATCACCGACGTAAACATAACGTATATGTCTATATAAAGTGGGATCTTTATTCCGCCCCCTCTCGTGTTGGTAAAATTATGCTGACATCTGTAACGCTTCACCCATTCTAGGCAAAGTTCCGTCCTACAATATCCAACTAGGAAAATTTTCGTTATTTTATGTTTAAGGGTTTCATTTGTAAGAGTGCGCAAATTGACTGTAAATACCTATAATTGTACTGTAAATAATTGTTTAGCGATGCTTTTATTACTTGAACATTACAACCATTATTTCACTGTCAGTGCAGTTGTTTTGTGTTGTGTATACCATTGTGTTGTGTATATTGTATCCGTTTTTAACAGATGCTCATAGTCCGTGAGCCTTATAAATAAAAATATTTGAAATCTACACAGTTCGATATTATGGAACATTTTATTTTGTCGCCGGAAAATGTGGGTCGGATATTGTGCATCGTAAATTGTGTGGCCGATATTTGCTTGCTTTTCTTTTCGTGCTCGTGTAACCTTGTTGAATTTATTATACTTCATCCTGTGAATATTGAGCCTCAGACAGACATGAAAGTTACCACTGTTAGTGCTCAGCTATTCTAAATGTCAATCTAACTTTTACATAAAATAGTCAAGTTCTAACAACTGTGCTAATCGTTTTCATTTTATATTGTTGACTTTTGCATCAAGATCATGTTGAAAAGGAAGATTATTTTTGTGGTTATTGTGTTGACATGTTTTTTCCTTGGTAAATGTTTGGACATTTCCAAAAGATTTATTGATTTTGAGCATTGTCTAACAATAATCTACCACTATAAGCCATTAGAAATTACTGTACCTCTTCAACCGGTCATATATTCAGTTCTTAAAGGGTTTTTAAATAGATAGATTTTCAAATCAGTTGGACACGGAACTACCCTCAACGCTTAAGCTTCATGGAAATATGTCAAGCTTTTTTCTACTCTTTTTAATTATATCTTTATCATCTGGTTTAATTTTGATTGTTGAAAATAGAGAAAACATATCGGAAATCATTTTTAAATACCGAACAAATCATAAAGTGTCTATTATTAGAAACAAGGGGAATAAAATCCCACAGTTAAAATGGACAACAATAATTAATGAAATAAAAGTAGGTAGTAATTAGTTATGAATTGTTCTCATGTCTGTAATAATAAACACAGTAACATAGTACACAGTGACACTTTATGTTGATGTTTAAATTTATGAATCCTTTTGAACGGTTTGTAAACGAAAATGTAAGTACAGCTTTATCTTTAACGTTAACTGCCGAAATGGATTTTTTTGAGAAATGTGATTCTTCGTAAATTAAAATGTGCGATTCCTAAATTTTTTGGAGATTGGCATTTTGTGTAATTTTATGCATGACCCGTAACGTCCAAAATCTTCAAAATCAGTTCTTTCTTGGTCTCCCTGAAGACGATTAGTTCGACTAGACGAACATACTTGAAAAAAATGCATCCTGTCTTGAGTTATCGTGGACAGGCAGACGGACACCGAAATATATCCCATTAAAGTATTTGCCAATACTTAATAAACAAAACAAATGTATTAAAAACAAAAAAGTAATGAAAGTAATTCGAGCGCAGTCAAATTATTTTTTTAAATTCTGACTTTAGTGCTGGGCTACGGGTGGTGGTATATGTGTGATAAGAAGAAACATTCTTTTTTGCTTCTGATGATCCGCCCTTTGTTACAGAATTCAACTGCCATTTATATATGTGGTGTTGAACATGATATTAATACTTAAATTCCATTGCTAACATAAATAAAGTCTCACTTTGATATTATTTACAACGCAATAATATTTTTTGATAAAATCTTTTCGAATAGTGGATTCAAGCCATTTATTGTCTTCTTTCTGCTATTCCAGCAAAACAATTTATATATATAAGATGGGTGTCAGACAAATTAAATGTATATTCAAAAATGTACAAAACGAAAAAATGTATGCTACAACTATGTCGAAGGAGTTTTGTAGTTTAACAGATACAACACATTTTTACCACCACAGCAGCAAAATAAGTATTTGCCAATTTGCATTCAATAAACGTTTTGGACTTGAGTTGTTTGTAATGTAATCAATTTCCCTTGATTCGTTGACAGAAATTGTGGAATCAGTTATGTATGGGTTGGATGTACTTCCTGTTCCCACTAAAGGAAGTTAAATACATGTCTATATGGCTCAATTCCAATACATGTGCTGTTTTATTAGGCTACACTGGTACCTTCTGCTATGGTAGTGGTATAATTTTGCCCCAATTCACATGTATTTTTTCTTGTATTCATTTCCATGAAATCAGTTTGGTTAAATGTATTCGCAATTTCGTATGACTCAGTCATCGGCGCCTAAAGCAATAAACATTTATACTTGTCTTATTGTATCCCAATATCATAATATTTGTCTTCTGTTACATCTGCTACGTGATACAACTTCTGATCCTTTTCACTCCAGCACCTAATTGAGCTTTGCGAAATAGAAATGATACGTACATTAGCATCAATACTGAATATGTACCTAATTAAACTTTTGGTATTGTTGGCTTACTCATAGGACCCCTGACCGATTAGACGTTTCAAAACAAACTCTTTGTACCACACAAGTTGTTGATGACAGAGAAGTGGATTATCTGAATTAAGTAGGATTGTGCATGTTATTATAATACATGTAATGTTTGGATGGATAGTACTGGTTAACCGTTTAGTCCTATATATGTATATTTATCCGTTGATATAGACGAATTTTGAAATACGACTGGTGAAATTTGTCGGATGGTATTATTCTTGAATTCCACAAGTCGTAAATTGTTCATTCCCTTGAAGGATTCCAAGCCAAGCTGGGATATTCTGAAGACAGATATTAATACATATTATTAATTATTAAGTACCTTGTTCTAAACTTGAAATTGAGCAAAATATTACTGATTACTCCCAAAGTAAAGGTTCCGAATAGATCCTCCAAAACATGAAAAGTCTTCGTTTTCAATGCTCTCAATAAGATTATTATCCAAATGCAGTTGAAAAAGGTTAACCGAGTATCTCAATGATTGCGTTGGAACGTTTTTCAATCGATTATTACTTAAATATAAGAATGCAAGCTTTGCTAAAAATTTACAGAATTTCATTTCATTGTACATTTAATATTTATTTTTTTTGTTTATGGATTATTATTTAGTAACAATTACGTGGGAAAGCGTCATCTCCTATTGATTCGATTTTGTTATTCATCAGGGAAATATACTTGAGTGATATGCAACTCTTAAACGCTCCTTTATCTATTCTTGAGACTTCATTGCTATTTATATTTATGCTTTCTACAGATTGAGCGAAACTCTGCATCAAATCTTTGTTGCCAATAATTTTGATTTTGTTGATTTCAAGATAAAGGTATTTCAATTTTTTCAATAAACTCATTGAATTCGATGGAATACTGTTTAAAAGGTTGTTGGCCAGAACAAGGGTTTTGAGATTTTCTTCGAAAATAACAGAAACAAGTGGTGCGTAGTATTACAAGACATATGTTTGATTATAGAATAATTTTTATGTATTCTAACCTGGAAATGCTTCTTTTCCAACTTTTTCGATTTTGTTGTTCCTTAAAGAAAGATAATTCAGAGCTGTACAATTTTGAAAAGCCCCTGCTTTTATTTCTGAAATTTCGTTCCATTCCAAACTCATGTAATCAATAGATTTGCTAAAACTTTTCAGAAAGTCTTAGCTCCCAACAATTTTGATTTGGTTTACGTTAAGATTGATGCTTTTTAACTTTCTAAGAAGTCTCATGGACTTTGTGGGAATTATCTTTAATAAATTTGTCTGTAAATAAAGTGATTGTAGACTTTCTGTGATAATCAAAAAAACAATTGTTAAATGCATGGTTCTGAAAATGAAATTTGATTATTTTATATTTTGTTCACCTGGAAATGCATCTTCTCCGATTGTTTCAATTACGTTTCTCTCCAAATGTAGACTTCTCAAAGATTTACAAAGTGTGAAAGCCCCATCAGCTATTCTTGAGATTCTATTTGATTCAAAACTCAAAGTATCTATTGTTGCACTAAAATTTTTATTGAAATCTTCGATCTCAACAATTGTTATCTTGTTGCCAAAAAGAGAAAGGGTTTCTAATTTTGTTAATAAACTCATCGATTTGGAGGGAACAGATCTTAAAAGATTCGCTCCTAAATTTAGTATCCTTAAATTTTCTAAGAAATTTAAAAACACTTGTTATACATTTCACATATTGCACGATTGTATGCCAATGTGTAGATTTGTTTACCTGGAAATGCTTCAACTCCGATTGTTTTTATTTTGTTTCCTTTCAAACTTAATTCAGTTAAATTTGTCAAACTCCGAAATGTGTTTGGTTCGACGATTGTTTCTGACCTTTCATGATTATTGTAGGCAAAGTCAGAAACATTCCACAGAGCACCTTTTATAACTGGTTTATTAGTTACAAATTAATTAAGATCTAAAAGTTGTAGCTTAAATACCTTGAAACATTTTCTCTGTTAGTTTTGTAATATTTACATGAATATCTAGTTTCACCGTTGGTTCTGCTGAAATATTTAAGATTAAATTTCGAAAATCATTTTCGTTTGTAATTCGGCATAGCATGCCATCCGATCTGGTTTTTGTGCATTCATTGCACTCTACTGAAGTTAACAATGCGTTTAAGATCAATATATTTAGGAAAATTATTTTCAGTTCCATATTTATTAGATGAATAAATTCTTCGGGGTTGAAACTACAACTTACAGGATTGAAACACCACTGTGTCGGATAACCAGTTGGATGAAAGTTTATATCATGTACTAAGTATTTATGAACGACAATTAATTGAAAGCACTTTCCTCTCCCTGATAAGGTTAGTTTGTTTGCACATTCCAAATGAAAAACTGATACGTGTTTCAAACATGAATATTAATACTGAAATTAAATTTCTATGGTTTAAATTATTGGCTATAAACTATCAATATTTTTAAAATGTTCAAATAAGTATATAAAACATATAAAAAAATCTATTGTTTGCTTATCACACATTTATGAGTCATAATTTATCCAAGAAATAAACACACTCATCTCATTACGCAATTAGGCATTTATTTTTAGCTACAATACGCCCATTATAAATCTTTATGAAAATTAAGTACATAGTTTTAGTAGCAAAAGGAAGGAAATATTATTCATAATGCTTTAATATAACAACCTACTTCAAATTTGGAAAGAATAGTTCTAATGTTGAATATTCTTCATTATGGTACACAAAAGGAAGAGTATTATATATTCTTCCAATAATGTTTCAGTTATTTGTTATCGAATAATAATAATGTTATTATAATACTGAAATGAAATAGAAAAAAACTGTTGTTGCTAGATTTGAATTTTTTAACTTTTAATTAAGAAAGCTTATTTATACCCTGATTTCTGAGGGAGATACAAACTTTAGTAGTTAAATAAATTTCAACTATTATATAAACAGTATTAAACTCATAGTATTAAAGGTGCTTTTGTAGATTTAGATGAAGATTTGGATGGGAGTGTGATATTTTGTATAACATTTTGTAAATATTATATTTAAGAAGTGCAATGACAAGTATGTGAAAGAATCCTTACTTACCGTATAAACTTATTATTCTTATTATTAAGGATACCGTAAATGAGATTCAACACAATCGGAAGAGCGTAATGACTGACTACTGTAACTACTATAGTCACTTATTAAACTATAATTTATTATAAAGAAAGTTTTGTCATTTTTTGGGTATTTTTCGTTAACAATCGGACATAAAAGTAATTTAGAATGCTATAGCTGAGTGCAATTTTATTTAAATTAAGTATAAGTACATATAGTACCAGCGTCCTGAAGATGTTACATTTCTCAATAAATTACCAATAATTTCCATGATTACCCAAGATAAATAATTTCTCTATGAAGATATAATTCTGTTTTTCATGCGTATCGCAAATTTACTCTAGAATAAAAATATGGGAATTAAATTTAGCTTTTTAAGTTTCATTGTTTAGCGTTGAATACAAAAACATTAAACTACCTTGTAGATGCAGGAGAATTAGAATCTGTCAATTAAATTTTTGTTGCCTGGTTTAATCCACATGTATGAGGTGAAGTATGTATATTGTACATTGTTCTAATATGATATATATATTTAATAAGCCAAATGTAATCAACCCAATCATGTGACATCACTGACTCACAGCTGCAAGCTGGGTCAGTGATGAGCTTCATTCATTATGTGAAACATATAAAAGGCCTTCAAAATGCTTAATAAAGACAGTGTGAAAACCTCTCTGAAATACTCTTATTTCATAACATACATACTTCAACATATAAAAAGAAAACATTATAATACTGTAAATACCTAAATATTAAAAAATTATTTCACTTAACTCACCAAGAATGATAGGTTTTAATATCGATGATAACTATATTACATTATAAAGATCCTCTATAGCACAGGTCACCTTTAGTAGATGGGAATAGATTTTAATTTGTTCTTGAAATGCATAAAAATTTATTCACTTTAAGTACTTTCGTTGTATTTCAAAGATGTCACAAATTGATCACAATTTATTTTGAGAAGAAAATATAATTGAGTTTTCTTTGTTATAAGATGAGAAATTTTATTCATTGAGCTTCAATTCCGTATGTAATGATGATAGTATCGGATGTTCATTGTTAACTCCCTTGCTTAGATATGCTGTATATTGAATTTATCTGTTGTTTTCAAACTCAAATAGGTTTTTTATTAACTCTACAGGCTAAGTAAATGTATATAGTAATAAATGAAACACTGGGCTTTGCAAGTGCTCTAAAAACTGAAGAAAACCTTCTTTTAATCTTTACCATGAATGATTAAATTATATTATCAAGTCAAGGAAATGCATGCTTTGAATTTGTGGTAACAATTGTTCAACTATAGATTGGACACATTCAGTCACAGATATAATATACATTATAATGAATTCAGGATGATTCATGCAATGTAATCCAGCTCAACCCTTCACATACTTCAAAATTCATCGTTACTTTAATGTCATAATTAATATAGACTCAGAGTTTTTGCTTCCGAGGAAAGAGTGTTACTCGTATAACACTGAAGAAAAGTTGGTGGCTGCAGCTCGTTACGGTTTTGGCACAGGGGATAGAGTAACGGACTTTCCACCAAGTGACGCCGGTTCAATCCTCTGTGGGGAATTTTAAGCACTTTTTGCTTGTTTTTTTTCGCTTGTAAAAATATTTTAATATGAGGCAACCAACATAATGGTTACGTAATTCCCACACGCTGTACATAAATACCTGTAGTTTCATTTCCTGTCAAAATTACCTACTAATTTCAATTTCTTAAACTCCCTATTTTTCTTTAATATAAGAAAATATGTAATATTTTCAAATGTTAGATGTTCTCAAATCATAGTTCAAATTTTACTGACATGCTCAAAATACGATACAGACAAAAATAATTAAACATTTAAATTAAATGGAAAATTTCAACATTACGGAACCTAATAATCCTAAAAAATAATAGTAAAACTTACTGTGCAATTTCAATGGAGCCCGAACCTTAAAGTGTTGCATGCTTCTAACCACTTCAGTAATTAAAACCTTTATTGAGGTTAGATCAACAGGAAAAATAAAACTGATAATTAATTTCCAAGACATTTTATTATTTATTTATTTATTTAGTATTACAATGTGATTTCCATAGTATATATACATAAAGTAAAATACTGAATATGGTTATTACATCACAAGGTTTTAAAAAGTAAAAATAAGTATTATTTAAATAATTAGTCTATTACATGTATAATGTTAAAGAAACTTTTTTTAAAAATAGAGTTAAAATACGTTATTTAGAAAAGAATCTTCTAAGTTAACTTCATTTTGTCTGTTATATTCAGTAGATTGTGTCTTAATTAGAAATTCAAATAATTTTCCTTTAAAATCATAAAAACTATTATAATTAGGGTTATTAGAATTCGTTTTTATCTTTTTTTCTATCTATTCTTATAATGATGAAAGAAAATGAAAGAATTCATATCAGATCATTGATCAACAGGAACTTTACACCCCAGTTACTCGACAATATCTTTAAAGTTATATGCAACAACAGATATTCATCATCAGTGATTCATCAGTTGTGTTTCTATGAAAGATAAAAGCAGAAATGTTTATTGCCTTAAAGTAACAAAGATTGTCGGTGGTCAGGTGCAGATGTAGCCTTAGAAAACAGTAAAATTAAATGTTTGCAATATTTCTGGCTCTCAAATTGAAACACATTTCAATTCAAACAAACTTCGTACTAACAAAAGTATACTTATTCATAGAATAAATAGGCACATTTTAGCTATAAATTTTTTTAGAGATTACATAAAAATACAGGCCTTTTTTCTGAAATTCATAGAATAAATTCATAGTTTTAAAATTTTTTGGACGCAAACAATTCATTTTTAGGCAGGGCTTATGTAACCGTGATTGTGTCTGTCAGTCAAGTGGTTCGCAAATGGCAAAGGTGGTGGAGAATCGCGATTATAGGGAAAATAATAGAATTTCTACAACTCCCGAATCCGACATGAAATTTTGCACACTTGTTTATGCTGTAAATGGAATGTTAAATTTAAAATATGAACAAAATCAGGCAACAGCTTTTCAAGAGGTTGCACTGTATATATATGGGAATTATCTTGTCATCGCGATAACTCCAGAACGCGTTAACCCATCGTAATAAAATTTTGCACACATAATTATGTAGATTGACTGATTTATCTTGAACGGAGTTTCCGGCCTTCTTGAGACGGTCAACTTCAACTTGTAGGCTGCTTAATTGAGCTTGGATGATGGAATTATCCAAATGCAATTTGTCTGTAATCAAATCCTTGAACTCTGTGAATTGGGCGGATAAAGATGTATGCTGGTTTTTGAGGAGGCGTGTGAGCTCAGATTGGTGACTCTTGAAGGCGTTCCTAAACTTCTTCATCTTCCGATCGATGTAATCTTTAGTAGACGGGGTGGGAATAATATTAATAGGATAATCAATACCAACAAGGTCATTTAAAACGGGGTCATGGGACTCAATTTTTCCCTCAAAGTTTGTCAATTCACATTCTATTTGTTTTTTAAAATCAGCAAATTCTAATTTAAAATGTTCAAAAGAGATATTACAGTTGACATGAGAATGAAGTAATTCATTTCGAAAATCTGCATATTTTAACTCTAATTCTTGAAAAAAAGAAAGAAATTGAAGTTTTATCGATTCTCTAATTTTATCCGTTTCATGATGAATCAATGTCATGTTATCATCAGTCAAATCATTTACTTGGGTGGTGATTCGACTAAACTGCTTCGCAGTTCTCGCAGATTCGTCTAGCACATTAGCGATGTCAACGCCCACTCGAGCAAATGACCGATTAACTTTTTGGCGCAAAGCGTCCAATTGGTGACCAAGATGGAATAGATTGTTGTAAAGACAATAACGTTTATAACCAAACCATATGATACCATACCCCAGCGCGATAATCATCACTGCAATGTTGATAGTATCCAATGTCCAATGTAATCCTCGATAGAAAATAGATGACGTGTCCAACACCGTAACATTTCCGATGACGGCCTCCTTTAGGAATCCCGTGACGATAGACCAGAAAAAATCCATGTCGAAAGGCAAAAAAAAAATCACACAACTATCTGAGAATGATGGGGTTTAAAATCAATCCAATAATGTGTCTATGATGCACTTAAAATTATAAAGACAATTAAATAAACGCCCACAATAAATAATGGTTTTAGCGGACCAATATTATGAAGTTAAATAGAATAAATAATGTTACTAAATGAAAATTTCACGAAACCCTGTGAGCTCAGTCACTACAGTTTACCACGACGATCTTCAAAAATGTCAACTGTCAAGGATGGAAAAATGACATCCAACGACGAATTCCGACGAAGTTCCTCCTAGTAAGCTGAATTGACGTTCCCACAATTTAAATCAGTTTCGGCACCATTGTGACACCTGGCTATGGGCTTTGTGGGTGTGACTGCGGTCCAGAGCTGTTAAGGCTCTGCCTTATGGTATTAAATGAAGGAAATCGCGATATTTCAAATGATTAATATTTATTTAATTCTAAATAAAGTTATTAAAATAATAAACTTTGAAGCAGAATTATCATCTTAGCTTGAAGAGCTGAGATGTTTGCTCTTTGAGAGATTAGACTGAATTAAGATTTGTATTTTATGTCTGAACTGTATATAAGAGAGTGAATGGTTAATGTGCATGCATGATGCTGCTGCATTTGTAATAAACCTGTTGGTTTGAAAAGGGATAATGAGGTACGAATATATTATGGATAATAATGAGACAAAGTTTGTGACAAGAGAAAAAGGTCTTTATTTGGAGGTTTCTTGTTATTAGTTCAAAAGTCGGGAGATGAGTGTCCCTTCGACCACTCATCTCCCTTCTTTTGTTATCCATCTCCATACAATACGCATGTTACATACATGCGTACACACACACATTTACATATAATACAGGAGTATTACATTCCTCCGTTTCATATTTTTTTATAAAATTTTACTCATAAATTCACATAATTATTATAGTAGCTATTCTAGAAAAGGAAAGTTGGTTTCAAAAAATGTGTGGTGTCAGGGAGTTTGGATAGGATACCCCATTTCAAATTTCAAAACCCAAAGTCCCTATAAGGAATAAACCATAGAATGATTTTTACTCTGAAATTGGTTTTTTTGGCATTATTTGAAGTTTACAATTAAATTGAATTTTAACATTACTGAAAAAGATATTGATAAAAGGGTCAAGTCGTCTTTGAGAAAAATTATTTTAGGGCACGTGTCTTGTTTATGAAGGGTTAATCTATTTTTAAGTTTTATTGTGGCTGGGAGTAAAATTTATTTGAGGCACGTGCCTTGTTACCTAAGGGTTAAATCCTCCTGTTAAATTTAGGCTAATTCCTAACGACCTGAGTACGCCCTCTGTTTTAAACTAACTAAAATGTATAGGCTAAATATTACTACCTAACAACTAAATTTTGATGGTGCGGCTTCATTAATAAATAGAATCACGATAATTAGTATAAAAAAGTTGCACAAATGATGATGACTTTGATAGGATTGAACTTTGCAACCCACTCCATTTGCAAAATATCAGCAATGGTCCACTACTTACAACCGGAAAAATATAGCCAACTTTTTTCCATCCTTCTGTAAAATTTAGGCTAATTCCTAACGACCTGAGTACGCCCTCTGTTTTA
>JAQFZB010000104.1:0-32289 GCA_034695165.1 Desoria trispinata
GTTTGTGTATATATATGAACGTGAAAGAGTGGCGATAGTAAACTAAAATGGAATGATAGATATGAATATCCATTATAAATACCACAGAAGTATATTATGAACTGACGACAGACACACAATGGAAAATTACCCTATCTTTGGCAAAGTAGTGGGCAGATGTTGTATTGTTATGGTCAAATCGGTTGAGTGAATGAAGCAAATAAACATTAAATTTGTCATGGCCTGACTGATGTACGATTCCTTGAGGATTTCTAAAAGTCAAACACCGTAGTAACCCATATAAATTGACTATATACTGTAAAACAGATATACGAGATATGGTCAAATTGGAATCTTAATTAAATTCCGTCAAGATACGGCATAAATATTATGGTATACAATGTCATGCCGTATCTTTTTATCAACATGGCCAATGATTAATGACGTTATTCAAATTGGAGTAAAATTTTCAAGTTTACAAATTACTTTAATGAATTTGTACATTAACATTCACGATAATCTAGCCTTGTTGCGATCCGAAGAACTCCGGTCAGTGTTCAACAATTGAGCTACGATAATGAGAATAAACGTTAACGATACTACATTTGTTGTTTAGATTTTTACAAATATTGACAGTTCTATGGTTAAAAAATTATTAAAAATTAAATCGAAACCGGATATTGTCTGATAGCCATAAAATAACTAAAAATTACAAATTCACAATAAATTATGAATGGCCTGCAGTCTTAACAATATGATTTAAATGAAGAATTGAGAATGTTAAAAAGCTAAGAGATTCACTAATAAGTCAATAAACTAAATTCAGTCGTAAAATCAGATCTGGGTTGTTATTTTGTTATATATACATCTCTGAGGTTGTTGGGTTGGTAATCTTCTAAAAGCGCACACTTCTTCGTGTGATGTCTCGAGATAAAATATGAAAATCCTGCATTCCACGCCTTGCCTCGTCTAGATCTCTTCGAAAGTTATTGGATGGGCTGTATACTAATCCAGAAACCATGCTTGTCTAAAAAATATAAACATTGATATAATATTATTATTTCCAAAAATTGTGAAAGTAATGGATTATCAATATCACGGCGTACGTACCCTTGTCAATCGTGGCGTTGATGCCCGGTCGATTAACCTGAAGAAAAGACAATGTTTTACGTGTGTTCTTATTCTTAATGAATAATAATAATATAATACCGTTTCGGTGTTTTCATGGTAATGGGAGAATCAATTCCAAATGGACTATAAAGTTTGGTGGGAGTTCTTCCAAGAATTTTTTTGGTTGGACTTGTCACGCTGCCAGGCGTACCTGGTCCCATACGATACCGCCTACGACTTGATCTAAATCGCTAGGTAAAATAAAACCGGAAATATTGTCAAGTTACTTGTAACATATTTTAGTTTTAATATTGATGTACCTGAGAAAAGTTTCCCAACGACGCTTTAACATCTTGGACAGTTTTGTTTAACCTTTTGGAAAGCGACAATCCATTTCCAGTAACAGTTTCATCCTTGTTGGATTTTTCTTCCCCTCCTTCAGTAATAGCTTGACCATTATTAATTTGAAGTGGTTTGAATGGAATTTGTTGCTGTTGTGCCTTTGGCTTGGACGCATTGACAACATCAGGTTCCATATGAATATCCATTCTTCGTTCTTCCGCCTCATAATCTTCATCATCATCCTCAAGAGAAATGGGTTCTTCGCTTATCTTTTGCCAATTATTTTCATCTTCAACATTTCCAATTGATGCATAGCGATTGGCTCCTCGCAATTTTACAAGAGAATTACTTAATTTTCGAAGACGACTTCCAGAACTTCCGCGTCGATTACCCCATCCAGCACAGTCAGTCGTGGTATTGTCAAAAGATCCTTCTTGTGCTCTGTTTTCTCTATCTGAAACTGTGTCTTGTCCTTCTGTTTCCACATTATCAAATCTTTGATGTTGTTGCTGAGTATTCTTTAAAGATTTCTGACTACTGCCTTTCATCCACGTGAATGAAAAACTCCTAGTATCGGGTCTCATTATGACTTTTTGAATTTTTGAAATTTTATCTTATTGGGTGAAGATTTAGTTTTGATTTAATTCAGTGATGCTGAAAATATTTAAGAAGAGAATTTAATTTTATCAGATCAGTTTGAGACAACTGTCAAACTACGAATGTTGGGTTGGGTCACTTACTGAACTTCTTCTAACGGATACCTTAAAATGCAGCAAGAGATGTTTATTCTGTGTTGTCAGTAGTCTTGGGTTTACTATGAATGAAGGGATATTTCAACGGCCAAGTCCTTTTTTTAGATGCATGGACTTTTTAAGAGTTGAGTTTTTGTCTGGGAAAAGTCTATGAAAGGTGAGATTGGTGAGAGAAGTACGATTGTTACTGGATTATGGTTTTTTTAGAAAGTCAGAAGATTTTTATGAATTTTATTCTCCTGAACTCTCGATTATTATAGTATATATGTATGTAATATTGTTGATTATGATAAGAGGAGCATTGTTGTTGACGTGCAACGGTCAATCCGTTGGCGGTGTGAAGACTCTATTGGTTACCTCTTTGCGCTTGACATGGGAATCTCCAATGACAACACTTTGGGGTGTCTCTTAAAAGACCACCAGATGATCCATTCTAATTTATATACATTACGAATTACAAGTCATATAAAAGATATCATATATAGTATCACAGATTTTAATTAAGGAATTATTGGTAAAGGAACGAATCTCTCGCTCCGTCATATTTTGAATAAACAAGGTGCACTGACTGACAATCAACAACTGAAAAAGGTTATCTCAAAATTATTTTTAATTTTATTTCTTTGTTTGTTTTTGTTAGTTCGATCCGACCTTTTGAATAATACGCATTATATGACGTAATACATGTGTTTTAAGTCGTAAGGAAGAGCATCTGTTTCATTTTCCATTATCAAAGTATCAATATGGATTAATTTCTGAATTTTTAGTTTCTATTTTAAAGAAATTGTGAAGCCTTTTATGTATGTAAAGTTACTGTTGTGAACTTTGAATTGATGCAAACATTGAAAATAAAGACTGCGAACAGGTCGGATTGATTTTTTTCTGGGGAACATTTGCTGGAAGTAATTCTTATTTAGAGAAAAATTCGGTTCCATTAAATAACTCGAAATTTCTTTTTCTAAATAAGAATTACTTTTAAAAAAGCTCAGCCTTTTGCAACTCGTTTGCCTGTGAAAAAATCGATGTATATATTTGAATTGAACAGAAAAATATGCTATTATTGATTAGTTGAGGGATCAGTTGCAAGAATATCGTTCTCGGTAACATTATCCGCAGTAGCTTCTCAATTCACAGTAACGTCACAACACAAGCCTTTATATAATTCATTAATATGATTTAACGATTTTTCATTTTTCCTTTTGATTTAGTTCCTGTCGAGTCATCAAGTTATCAGAGTTCACAGTCATATTTGTCAATTGGATGAGGCAGACGGAGATGCAGAAGAACGACAAATAAAATTATATGTGTAGGAAAGTGTATTAAAAAATATCCGTTGTCCGCAAATTTGTATTTGTAACCAAAGAAGTTTGCATATAAACCGAAACTACCATGGCTGATGTGCCAAAACTCAATTGGGAAGGTTAGCTATTTAGCAAATTAAATTTCAACAAACTATTAAAGTGTAACATATTTGGCACAACAATGCAATCACTAGTAATTAATTGCCATTAATTGTTTACAGATCTTCGAAAAAGTGCTCGGTATCTTGAGAATGAAATAGATGCAAAATTGGTGGCATACAGCAAAATGGGAGCCAATGCCACGTTTACTTCCGTCGACTCGTAAGTAATTCGTAATTGAAAAAGACGGATAAATTGTTAACTTGATCGCAATTTCATTGGTTGATGAGTTATTTACTTTTCTTATAGAGAAAGTGACAAAACTCCACTTTTATCCAGTGATAGAATGGTTGATTCATTATCTGAAGAAATAGATGGTCTTCTGAAGCAGTTACATAACGTGAATGACAATATGAGTGAAATTTCAAATGCTACCCCTGGAATGGCCACACCTGCCTTAATTCATACTCTTCAACGCCACCGAGACATTTTGCAGGACTATTCACAAGAGTTTAGAAAAACTCAAAATAATTTGCGAAGTAGAAAAGAACGTGAAGAATTGCTTCAAGGAGTAAAAGGTGAAATTGAGTGAGTCTATTATCATTATAATTTAATTATTCAAAAGGAATGGTTTGTTATGTTCTTGTTATGACGTTTATGTTAATTTCAGTTCCAGTAAAAACGCATTGAATCGTCGCTTAGATTTATACATGAAGGAGCATGAACATTTGGCAAAGTAAGGCTTAACCATTCTTTTTTTGCGAGTATATTACAAATATTATTATATCGTATTATTATATTATTATATCGTATTATATATATTTTATATTTATGTAGTTCTGAGCGTATGGTGGACGAACAAATAAGAATAGCAATCGACACAAAAGAAAATCTGGTCACTCAACGAGCCGCCTTTAAAAAAATTCAGCATCGAATGAACGATATTGCGTCAAGATTCCCCGCAATTAACAATTTGATTCAAAGAATCAATCTAAAAAAACGCAAAGACTCTATAATTATCGGTCTAGTTGTAGGAATTTGTACCTTTTTACTTATTTTGTATGCTTTCCGTTAACATCAGTAATACATCTATGACATCTCTATCTATTGATACATGGTTTAACAAAACAATACCATTTTTAAACGTTTACAAAGTCGATTACGGAAAATGGAGCGAAGAAACAAGAAAAATTACTAAATTGAAGAGTAACCATATTTAAGATATTGCTACCTATATCAAATCTGTTGCTACAATTACGCAAATTCATTGGTCATTTCTATTAAAATCGCAAAGAATAAAAATTATTACTATCGTGGTATCGTACATGAAAAATACATGTGTTTGAAAGAATTATTAAGAAGCTGTTTTTAGCAACAATAGCCATTAATTTCATCATGTGAAATCTCAACGAATGACGATAGCATTTAACTTGTCGAGAGCGGCAACTAAAGGCCTCCTTTAAAACACCAGAACAAAAATATTGGTTTTCAGGCAGAAGAAACCTTTGTGGGTTGTTGCATAATAAAATTGTTACTAGTTCATTTTCCTCATTCTTACAATTAATTTCATTTTCTGCAGAAGGATCAGAAAATTTAAAGATTTAAGGATCCAAAATAAATTTCTTGTATTAAATTCTTCTCATAAGTTGAGTTTCAAAAGGATCGGAAAATGTTAAGGCGAACAGCTTTTATTGTTGGAAAAGGGGCAAAGATAGAAGTAACAAAAATTTTTTAACATTAGTTAACAATTGCATGATTACACATTATGGAAAATTATCATACATTGCTTATTACAGATTAATCCGACTCATCACAACCCCAAATCCATTCTGAATTTTCTTAGTCGCCAATGGTACAGTAATACAAAGAATCCAGCAGTATTCATATTAGATAATGATGGATCGTCAGCTGTACCAAAAGATAGACCCAACTCTGTTCAACCATTATTAGGAGATGCCGGAGATTTAAATTCTACACAAGGGCACGTAATTCAATTTTAAATCAACTTTGAGCCTAAAATGTAAAATACCTATAACCTACTCTAAAACTAAAATATTCCAATGCATTTTTTCCTCAGGGGTTTGAGGTTTCAGAAGAAAATATCCCCTAAAGATTTGAACAAGACTATCATTAAATTCTCTAATCCAAACACGAAACTTAAAAATTTATCAAAAGCGTTTGAAAAATCCAATAATTCCATTCCTGTCTCCAGCACGTTTATGGTTAAACCTGTAAGTAAAAATTGCAAAACAAAGGCAAGGACATTAAAAAGGATCTCTGACGATGGCCCACCGAAGCTTGATGTTCAAAACAATGATGTTCCGTTATTCACGTTCCCTATTGTGGCATATGCTACATGCGAAGAATTAGATCTGGAACGATTGCATAGTGGCCTCATTGTACAGGATTTATATATTCCGACGGTTCTATCAGATGGTGAGAATATGAACAGTACTGACAATAGTGACTCATTACTAATGAGACATTGAAAATTAAAAGATCCAAGAATAATTTTACTTTGATCCTTTATTTACCAGACATGGAAGATGTGATCCACGTCTCAGCAAAGTATAAGATAAGTGACGAGCCTCGGGAAATATTCTTCTTTCGAGAAGGAACAGTTATTTTTTGGAATATGCCAGAATTAGAGCGAGTAAATGTTTTGAAGTAAGTTTATTATTTATTGAATAAATGTATGAGAATGGTCGCTACAAAGCAAATGTGAATTTTAGGTTTTTAAAGGGATATGAACACGAACGTTACGAGAAGGATCAAGTGGCTCAGGAACTGGAATATATGCGTTACTACTACAATGATCAGGGGTACTTCATTATTATCTATTTTATTAATACCGAATATATTGAACGCATTTGCAATTTTTATTGACTATATCATATATCCTGATATTAGACAAATAGAAGTAATAATACAATCATAATCATTTTTCGCTTTGTTAGACCAAGCAGACTGTCAAAAGGTCGTATCGTTCTCAATGCAGATTCGGGAAACACTTTATTAGAAAAATATGCCTTTGCTAATGCTCTATCATCATCTGTCAAACTTGGGATTTGGGAGTCTACCCTGGACAAATTTGTTGACAGCATTGCCCACATAACTGAGGTTTGTCTTATTGCCATTCAATGATTATTATTATTAATTTAGCGTCAATGTAAGGTCAATGTGGTTTTAGGAATTAAAACGAGCAGAGAACTTAAATCTCTCAAGGGAAGAAGTGCTACAAAAGACTGGGGAACTTTTTTCTTTACGCCATGAATTGAATTTAAATTCGGATTTATTGGATACTCCAGACTTTTATTGGGAACGGGAGCGTTTGGAAAGTTTGTATCAAAAGACTTGCAATTATTTAAATATTGGACGACGAACAAAAGTCCTTAATGAGAAGCTAGCGCAGTGTTGCGAACTCCTTGATTTAATTTCATCACACCTAACAGATCAACATCACACCAGGTTGGAGTGGATGATCATCGCTTTAATTACCATTGAAGTTGGATTTGAAATTTTACATGTTGTAGAACGTTATTTATTTTAAATATACAATAAACAAGTAAATTACTAATTCGTGTTTTAATGTATGATAAACTTTTATTATCAGGAGTTTATTCATTCATTCTTATTTGCAACAACCATGATGATAATATAACTATTTATTATACGTACTACTATAATATATGCACATATTATCCGTGACGTTAAATTGTACAGAATATTTTCAGGGAAATCACATCCCGTATTTATATTTAATTTTATACTTTCAGAATTGGTAGATAAATCACTGTTCTTCTGAAATGAACAACGAGGAGGTATAAAGAATAAAGAAGGGAGAGTTTTAATAATATTTTTATCAGTTTCAGTGTTACACATGTATAAAATAAATCTTTATATGCAGATTCTCACGATTGGTGAACGTTAAGATCTCAAATAATTAGCAACCACATAATAATGTATATTATTGTGTCAACCTAATTCTATATTATTATTAGTATTATTATGCTTATAATAGTCTACTTTGCTAACAACTACTAAATTTGTATAAAATAATTTGTTGTACAACATCCTTTCCGTTTAATAATATCTGAATAATCAGAATCACCAGCAGCGACGCCATATAAATATATACTTTGGTAGATTTGGTTGATAGCTTCCTGATTACACTAGGGTCGA
The DNA here is from genome assembly GCA_034695165.1 of Desoria trispinata. Taxonomy (NCBI): domain Eukaryota; kingdom Metazoa; phylum Arthropoda; class Collembola; order Entomobryomorpha; family Isotomidae; genus Desoria; species Desoria trispinata. The sequence goes on from JAQFZB010000104.1 coordinate 7,766, forward strand.
CATTGTATAATAGAGTTGCAGCAACTGCTGGATGTGTACTGGTAAACATGATCTTCTATCATGAGTCTTCGTATCAAGAGCAAGCCAAGACAATGCGTTATATCCTTCTAGCACGAATCTAAATCAAACGTTATAGAAATTATGTTTGAGGGAATATAAATTTTAGGAATACAAATTCATCCTCTTCAAAATGTGCAAAATACCTCAAAACGTCGGTTGTGTATTGAGAATCTAATGGATGTTGTTTGGCATTTGATTGTTGTTGCAGGAGGTCATCAACATTATGAAAAACACTGTGCGAATGTAAGTGTAAAGCAGATTTCAGAAATACCCCACATCCTTTCTCATTTGCTCTTTGTGGACAGGAAGACCAAAACCATGATGGAAGGGGGCCTGCAGGAGCAGTAGATACAAGATATCCTAAAGCTAAAGGCTGTTGCAGCACCGTTCCAACTTCATCACTGCCTTCAGAACGACCTCCAATCTAAAGAAATAGAAGAAATGACGTATAATTTAAGTATTAGGTAATAAACTTGATTCAAAAGTTCTACATCAGTATTCAGTATCATTATACTATTAATAAAGAATTCTTCGCTTACTCTTCCTTGACCACCAGATTGAAAAGGAGACTGTCTTCCAGATGTGACTCCTGGACTTCCGGGTTGAGACGTAGAATCCCTCCGAGGACTACCCACAGGACTTGGTGCTCCTGCACCAGCATCAGGCCAATTAAAAATATCACCAAGTTGCAAATCCTATAAAGATAATAAAAATAGCTCAAGTAAGAATCGGTTGTTAATGAAAAGATGATAACCATAAAGAAATCAGCTTACATTCATTCCATCGATATCATTGTCAATTGTATCGTTCACCATGAATAGTAGGTCAGAGTCATCTCCCAATTCAGGACCATTAATATGTTGTTCTTGAAATGCCGTTTGTGATGACTGAAAATGTGAAAAAAAATTCATATAAAGCATGTGACGGAGTTGTCAGGAATTTGTTTGTCCAGTTTTTTGACAATATTAAGAAATTCACCTGAGTGGTTGCAGATGTAGGAAATACTAGAATATGAGTACAAGATATGTCCTGTGGTGTTGACAACGATGCTGATGTACCAGAGCTTGAAAATCTTTCATCTGGTGTAAATTTGTCAGGCATAAGTCGCAGGCAACTGTCTGGCTCCAGTGAAACTAAACAAGCTGACAAAACGCATGGAGCTTCAGTGGGGTATTGAAGTGAACATTGAGCACAAAGTGTTTTTAGCTGATTTGATGCACGGAGTAAACTCTTTCGGCTTAGTAATGTACTCCAACTTTCCAATTCTCCATGACCAACTCTACCTAACCTTCCCACGACAAGTCGCCATGGGCTTACTCCTGTTGACATAATTCCGAGTATAAAATCCATTAATTTTTGTAAGCCATGTTTTCTGGCATTTGCTTTTCTTCGTTTGGTTCGATTAGGAACGTAGATATTAATTGTTGTTGTTTCCAGCAGTTCTCCACGATCGTCTGTTACGGACGCAATAAGCCATCTTTGATCTTCAGATAAGCAATATGCAACATAGAGAACAGATGACAAACTGGGAGTTGCAGTAGATCCAGTGAGAGCATTGCCACTACTAACAAGACCACCTGTTGTGTGACCCTGTAGCGTATTTAACCACTCACTTCCTTCAGATAGTCGCTCTTTGGCTGGTGCAAGTACGTAAGGTGGGGTGTAAAGTTTGTATCCCGCTCTTGACTTGTCCTAATCATAATGATTAAAGATTAATAATTTTTCTAACTATTGATAAAATGGACACGGATGGGTTGAAGGATCTTACATCTTTGCCTTTCATAAACAAATCTGCGGCCGCTGCAGGACCGAATCCCGTTAATGACTTCACATTGTTCTGATGCATCAGTAGGCGTCTACATTGTGAATACACAGATAGGGCTAAAGCTCTCATTTGATCATTTCTTAGTCTTGTTTCCAGAGATGTATTTCCAAGGTTCATAATGTCTTCCAGAGAAATAATCTAAATTTATAAAATAAAATTAAATATCTATTTCTTTGTCAATCATGTTAAATTATTCAAAAACGCATGTGACCGCACCTGTAATGTAATATTATTTTTAATGTTGTCTGGTAGAGAACTCAACATGGAATGATAGCACCGAAGAAGTCCAAGTTTTGAGAGCCTGAAAATATAATTTTACTCTTAGTATCATACCTCTTATATTCTATTAAGGACTTTCATTACTTATGTAGAAAAGCCACTTTATGGAAAAATTTTGTCTGTCTGTCAGTGCGATAACTCAAGAGTATCCAAAATTTCATATTTCAAAGAATTCGAAAGAATGGCAATCAGCAAAAATTAAGAAAAAATAATTGACCAAAATCACGAATTGGTGAACTCAAACACACGATCAAAGGTAAAAAATGGCAAAATAAAAATTGTCAACAACTATTAACCAACTGAAAATCAACTGTCCTGCTTCGTAACTTTGACTACGATGGTTCATTTATTAAAAGCGACTGAACATATTGAGTGAGATGAGAAGTTCCAGTGCATATCTGTCTATTAACCTTCTACTCTATGCATTACCATCGTTTACGGAAAGAGTCTTTACCTGTGAATCTCTTCATTATCATTACTGAATCCAAACGGTTCAATGAGATAAACCACTAAGGCAGGAGGATCTCTATCATCGTCCTCCATTGGCTCATGAACAGGAATTTCTTTATTTTCAAACTCCGTTGGATTTGAAACTATAATAAATTGTTGGCGTTACTTACAACTTTTAAATAAATTTTTTAAATATTGCAATACCAGGCTCCGTCTTTGGTGTAGGAGGACCTTGAGAATTTCCAGTTACATCAACAGTAGGTGGTGGTAATTTGGGAGACGGAGCAGATCGATCTTGAACAATCTTATGATTTGGCGAAGCAAATAAACTTTGATCGAGTGAGATCGTTGCCAATTGAGGAGCCAGATAATGCCGGCATACCTGTATTTTAATTAAACCGAATATTTATAATCATTAAAATGATCAAATCGTATTTAGGGAATCATACCTGTGCATATAATCTCAGGGCAGCAGCTGTCTGATTATCTGGCAGAGAACGGAACCACTCATCAACGGATTCTGTTGCAAGATTATTCGCTGCAGTCTTCCCAACCCTCAAGATTCCATCACGAAGCACCTTTGAGATAGCGCAATGTCGTCCTAATTGGCAAACCTATTGATTTAAGTTAAATTAAATTAATTTTGCTATAACTCCTTATTATGAAAATGAATCAAAAGCTACCACATACCTCATACATAGATGAGAATTCTCTGAAAAACGTTCGAACCTTCTGGATAATAAAATCATTTTCCGGAGCAACAACTATATAAGCTACATCTCGCGAATAAGAATATGGTTCCAGTAACAATTTTTCCCAGAATTTGATTGCTAGGGGACTTAAAGCTATCCAGTCTTTTTCGGATCCGACTAATATGGATGGTATTGGCTGAGGCTCACAACGATCCTCCGTTCCTGATAAGTAATAATAAATAAAAAGTCACCGTAATTATGCTTCAATTTCAGGATAATGATGATTCAAGGGTTTTTATTTTATTACCTCTGCCAGCAAGTCGATGAAACTGTCGCCATGTCAATGGTCCTGAGACAGTGTATTGAGCATCCCAGGCTTTTGCGTGAACGGCTTCTTGTAATAATGGATGTAGTGCTCTCATTACTTGCATGACATCCTAAATTTAACACATTATGAAAAAATACTATATCATAAAACAAATGAAATCAAACAATTAATTTTATGATACAAATTCATACCTGGCTTGATTTGGGACCTCTAACCCAACTGAATGACCATTTGTGCATCAATCCCAGACTTTGTTTTAATAGCATTACTTCCTCTGGCAACCGAGGATAACCTGCCCGACCACTTGCTTCGAGCATAACAGTTCTTCCATGCTCAAGAGCAGTTAAAGCAGCTCGATTTGCATCAACACATTCAAGCACATTGAAGGCAAGGTCATTCCATCTATTTCAAATTACAATTCTAGTTAGTGCTGTCATATTTTGTAAAGAAAAAAAGGATGTTAATGACTTACTTTGGGTTGACAATTTCTCCGGTAAATCGAGATGCAATATTAGTTCCAAACATAAGTAAACCTTGTTCTCTTAGCATTTCTAGAAGATACGGTGGAATCTCATCGAGATTAGTAGAAGGTGGAGCAATTTCCTTTTCCAAATTGCTTGATGATGGAACAATACTTTGGAACTTAGTCTGTGTTATTGAAAAACTTGGTTTCTTCCTTTCGTACCATTCATCGGTTGGTAAAGCAATATGTGCCACAGAAGGAGTAGTTATCTCGTATTCGTCTTCAAAGAACATTCCAGAATGGTGTGCCAGTCTAACAAGGTTAATTGATAAAAGTTTATTGTTGATTTGAATAGAAACGTGTCAATACTGAAAAAAATACAACTTACCTTCTGTTGGCACTTGCACTAAATCCACAATTGCAGCGAACATGCTCTTCTTCAGGAGAGGGGTCTTGAATGTATAGTCCAACTTCAGAACCTCTAATGTTCCCAATAACCTTGTTACTGGCATTGCACACGCACATTGTGCAACTATCAAAGTTATGATCTCGAAATATATTGAGAACAGAATCTGAGAGTGAGAGATTAACAACAAGGGCATGGGCCTCTACTCCTCTTGTCGCATACATATGTGGATGACCAGAATGAGTAGTATGTGGAACGTGAGGTCCGTGTGAGTGCTGAATGGCAGGTCCATGAGGACCCTGTTTCAGGTACATATTATTGGAAGGAGAATTTCCCATGTCAAATGGTGCTCCTAGAAACACAAAAAGACTCATAAAACATGAAGCTTAACTTTATTAAGTAATGTAATGTAATATATATTTGTTTTACCTCGAATGGAATTAGGAACCGGAGATATTGGCGACAATCCCGGTCTAAGGTGCATTTGATTTGGAATATTTGGCCCAACCATCACAGAATGTTGCGGTAGTGGATGTGAATGTACGGGATTTTGCTGATGTGGTTGAGGCTGTTGTTGAAATTGCCAAGTAGCCTTGTACGTATTTTGATTTGGAGGAAGGTTTAAAGTGGGTAAGTGGCTACTAGGTAAAATTGGCAACGGCGCATATTTTGAAGAACCAAGCATCTTGCACAAATTTGGTGGTTTGAAAACGTATGACCAATCCTGCAAATGCATTCGTAGCTGGTGTTGTGCTCCACTCCTCATGAACAAACTGTTTTGATCCAATCTTACCTCTCCAGGTTCATCAGGCGGACTGCCTAAACCTGGATAATTTTCTTGGGGCCGTCGTATACAAATAGTAGGATCGTTGAGACTCTCTAATGAAGAATTTTCAGGTTGTAGCCCTATTGGTGACGAAATTGGATTTGGTTCATGAGAAGGAGGAGTCGGGAACATCTTAGAAAGTTCTTCACTTCGTAAAATCCCTTGTCCAGATCGACCTTTGGTACTTCCACCAATGACAGAACTTGCACCAATCTCGTCCACAGCACCTGCAGGTTTGTTCGATCCAGGTGGTGTCGGTCCTTGAAACTAGAAATTCCAAAACAATTTGTAATGTTTTGAACAGTTGATAGAATTGTCGCTAAACAGTAAACGTACCGTTTCATCGCTTGATGTATCAGAATTGTCAAATAAATTATCCAAGTCTCGGATTGAAGGCTGCAATCCTTCATTTGTAAACAGATTTCCAGACCCTTTATTGCCTGCTTCGTTGCTGCAGTAAGGACTTTTTTCTTCATCCTAAAAGTTAAAATTTAAGCTTGCATTCTGGATCTATCACGAACAGCGGCAATAGACATTATGTTAATCAACATTAAATTACCCCTTCTTTTCGTTTTAATCCATCCATATTGACAGCTGGAGTTTGATGATTTTCTTCGTCAAATTCGTAAGGGTCTGCAGCTCGCTTTCCTAAGTGGTGGTGCCGATCGTGGAAACCGGTGCCGGAGGAAGAAAAATTGGACTTTTTCATTCCCCAACCCCAACTGTATAGTGATGCTTTACTGTGCCCTTCGTTAGTTTTTAGTCGTTTTACCGGATGGCAAAGCCTAAATTAATATAGAGATTTACAAATTCCGTTATGTTCTTCTACAATAAATTAAGCAAGAAATAACATTCATATTTAATTACCATGCTTCAATAGAAGAATAATCGTAGATTGTATCTGAAGGCTGACAAGAGTCTTCTTCAAGCAGTAGAGTTTCATAATCTTTGCTAGGAAGTAACGGTCTAACAAGTAAACCTTTTAATTGTGAATTGTTTCCCCCTCCATGTGATTCCTTTGCTACCGCAGAATTTGATTCTGTTGGAGTAGTTACAGGTGGTCCGGGATTATTAGATTGGTCTGCACCTCCACTTTTAGCACCATCAAATCCGCTTACCAACGGTGAGAAAACCTATTAAGCAGCAAAATATTAGATATTGAACTAAATTTAAAAAAATCCAAATCGTATCGTAAGATCACAGTATGAAGCAATACCTGATGGGAAACCGAAGAAACGGACTTTGGGGCACAATTATCTGGGGAGACAGCCAATGCTTTTTCACTCGCAGGCTGAGGACTAAGTGTTGGCATTGATGGCTCCTGCTGAGAAACAGAAGCGGGTTGAGACCTTAGAGTAGGGAGTGGCGAGGGAGCAACGGATGGGGGTGATGCTAATGGTCCGTCACTTCCGAAAGCAGCTGAAATGCTCCCAGGGCCCATTTTGAATGATGGGGGTCCTCCAACAGGAGTTCCAGGGGTAGCATTAATTCTAGTTAACGAACAAAAATATGCTGTAAAATGTATATCAACACAGTGCTTGAAACGAAATTTAACTGACCTGGTGCCTGACGACTGATTAGAGAGTCCTTGAGAATCATTTGCTTTCTCCGCACTACCAGTTTGAGATTGAGAATTAGTGCAAGTAGTATTCGATGAATCTTCTGTTAAGTCCCAAATATTTGCCCAATGTCCTATTTGATATTTCTGATTTCTTCTATGGAACGTGCTTCTTCTCACTTTTGTACCGCTTTTTGTACTTTGACTACCCAAGGATGTGCTTCCGCTACCTTGATTCATTCTTGATCCAGATAACCGTTTACATCTAAAATTTGATCAACATTTAGTTTAAGGAATACACATTTCGATTGGTGCGAGATTCACTTACTTTGTACATGTACAAGATGCTCTTTTCATTGGATCAACAAAATCCCATTGTCCCAAAGTGGTGGTGGATGTTGTCCCACTACCATTTGCTATGTCAGATGTTTCTTTATTTGAACTAAGGATAGCATCCTGCCATATTCTTTCTGGTAGAATACCTTCAACTTTTGCCACCTTAATTTAATTGAATATTACGTAATCTTTATATCGATTACCTACTAATATAATTTGGCATAATTAGTATATTTACCTCTTTAGGGACCGTGAGTGAACTTTGTGGTCTGCCTGGAGAAAGAATTGATGGACATGCTGCATTTTCTGAATCAGCAGTGTTTCCTTGCTTGGATTTAGGTGCGACGACAGACGATGGTGATGACGACGAGTTGGATTCTTGCCGCTTTGGTAAATCTTCTAATTCTGTTATTAACACGTAACACGCAGGATAGCGCATCCGAACACCACCTAATACTACTTCTAGAACTGGTGGGATCCCATTACCAACGGATTGGTTCTGGAACTGAGACTGCTGGTTCGTTGGATGAGGTGATGAATGTGCCCCTGGTGAAATAGTAGTGTCGTAAACAGGAGATTTAAGTGCGGCTTCGACGGGATAAAATTGTTTCCACTCTTCAAGTATTTTGTGAGTTGGAGACTCGTTGAGACGATAACCAACCCCAGTTAGGGTACCGGCAAGTCCATGAGGTGCAAGTATTACTATATAAAAGTATACAGTAATTAAGAACTTGAATAAGAACTTTAGCTATTTAATGCTTCTTTTGTTATTAAACCTGGTAATGTTTGGTTAGGAGACTGGCAAGCGGCGAGATGATGCTTATTGACTCTTCTTATTGAAGGATGTTGCCGTACATCGACACTCATGCAGACCGTACTTTCTCCATGGAGGAAAAACGCAAATGAGAATGATAGCTGCAGGGGGAACCTACATATTTGGTAAACGATTAACAAGTTTTAGATGCCATTTAGTTTTGTTATTATCAATTTCAGCGTACGTTTTAACACCAATTTTTTGGTTTTCTTCACTGGGCTGGATGAACCATTTACCAATCCTTACAAAATCTCTCGCCAACAAGCACCTGGAAAAATACAAATAGATGTTGACACCAAATTCAAATACGCATAGCGATATAGGCAATGCGACTTACTTTTCAATCAGATTATGCAAAGCTTTAAACAATAATGTTCTACATTCATAGGATAATCCATTTTCCCATGAACCTTGGTCCGGATCTGAAAGCAATTAAATAATTATTATGAAACTTAAAAATTTAGATTTAAATGATTCAAATTTGCACTTTGCACCATTAAAAATATTAAATAAAACGAGTAAAATTATAGTAAATGGAAAATGTATGTACTATATATTTAGTATGTGGATGATAAGAAAGTTCAATGTTTGTAGTTTAAAGTTCAATTAGAACTTTTAGTAGTTCAACTACAGTTCTACACTTTTCAGAAGTTTCGAATAAGGTTTTCACTTAAATTTTTAAATATTTAATTTTACAAACAGTTTTACGAACCTGCTTTGTTTAAAAGTTGAGCATTGACCAAACCATTGAGGTCAGGTTCTTCTCCGTACCAAAATATCCAAAGTTCTTTGGGACCATTCAACGTGGGGTTGTTTTGATTAGCAGACGAGGGAAAATTGTTTGATTGGTGCATAGGAGAAAGTTGTGGGGAAAATCCATGTGGGTGTTGATGAGGTCCACCAGGGTATGACGGTCCTCCAATGTGATGTGACCCGATAGGTCCTATTCCCATGGGGAGATGTGGTGGCATCATATGTGATTGAGGAGGTAAATGATGAGATGACTGCATGTGCAATTGTTGTGATTGGTTTTGCGATGAAGTATTTTGACTTTGCATGAAGTTAGGTGATGTATGATTTGCAGTTTGATTTTGAAAAAGGTCATGTGGCGTAGAAGGTTGATTGTTTTTCGAACTAGGAGACCTTCGCCAAACACAAAGTATATCTGCTGCCAGACATCTTGCGTAGGATGAAAGTACAGGATCATCCAGCGGCCCAAATGAATGATGTGAGTGACCAGGACCTGTTGGCCCTTCTGAAACTAGGCGACGCCATTTGATTCCGCACAAATCCGTCTGAAAGACACACACACACCGTAGTTAACATTAAATGTAAACAACTCAGAAACTGCGTTCTTTCTATTTGTTACATCCGTCCACAGAATCATTCTTTAAATTATATTGTAACACTTGACTATTAATTATAAACACTTGTAAACTTCACTATATATACTCAATTAAATATAAGAATGATCTGAGACGAATGAATCTTAAAGATGAACAACACTTATCTTCATGAATTAATTAGCTTTATAATTTTTTCATAACATTTATTATTATTTTTGTTTGTGAGAAACTTACAAGTGCGAAGAAGTTACTGTGACAGTCCTCCAACGTAGCGCCGTTGTTAGCGTTCGTCATGTTGGCGGCTGACCCTCACCTTCTTGTCCTTCCAGTAGTGTCACTTATCATGGCCCCAATTGACCCCTGATACACGAGGAAACCCGAAAAATGAGACAAACCACAAGTATTTTTACCTTTCAATGGCGACGAAGATGGCTGCTTGTGGCTGCCTCTGACAACAAGCTACTAGAATAGTGAGATAGATCTTCCCCAGTAAAAGAGCTGCTCCGTCATCCCCCTCCCTCCCTCCTTATGAGATGGGAACAACCTACTTGGTCCACGTGACGAACTACCCTCTCAACTGAAGAACTGTAGACGCCAAATAACCCTTTCTACACTCACATCACATCCCTTATCAACCCAACAAATGTTCACAATAAACTACTCACAAGTAACCAAAAATCAAATGCTCGTCCCATTTCTACCACAGGTTGACATTAAATGACCCCTAATCAACAAATCCAATGAATCCATCCACTTTCACTCCGCAATCTTCTTAACTCATCATCAACATCACCTTATCCACCACTATTTGTAAACAAAATTTCTAACACCATTACAACCGCTCATATTAACTGATTACTGCTGCTGCTGATCTGTGATGATGATGCACGGCTGGATAAATAACAACACTGTCTTATCACTTGCACAACCTTCCTCCCTTCACTGCAGCTTCTTCACTAAATTAAAAAAACAATCACATGCAATTCTTTAAAACGTTAAATTATAAATCATATTCCGTTAAATTTGATTGTTTATACTTGACTCCATAAAATTCTACACGGGTTTTTATTTTAGTGGACTGATGCATTTTGTAGGAATGCATAGTTTGATTTTTAGAAAGGAGATTTTAGAGGCCAAGCTTCACTCCTTCATTTCACCCGAAGTTTCAGTGCATATTCTTGGAATTCCATGTATTCATTTATCCTCATGTCCCTCTTGTTATACATACAGTTGAATCCTTCTTATTGTTATAGATACTTTTGCATACGTATTGTATGGACGATTTTTTAATAGAATCTAAGGAAACAAAAATAACAGAAATGTCAAATTATTATCATTTGTTATTTTGAAAAAAAACAGAACGGTTCGGGATGCTACATTTATTGATTGTAGTAGTACCCACGCTGCAGCCAACCAGTGAACGGTTCCTACTTTAGTAATACCCTTCTACAGTTTACGAATTCCGAATCATGATCATCCAGCAGGAACTGTATCTGTATCGGACGTAGTAAAAATATACAGTAGTAGTAGTAGGCCATTGAATTCCTTCCTGCTGCATTCAAATTCAAGCTCTTCACTCCTTTTGACTGCTTTGAACGGACGATTACAGACCGTATCGTATGCCATGCCAGGAAAGGTGCTTGGTATTTTAAGGGTTAAAAAGTTATAATCCAAATTTTCACAGCTCTTTACTGTCCTGTTGGTAAATAAGCCTTTACCGTCGCCTCCTGTAAATGAAAATTAATAAATAACCTCTTTTTAATTTTACCATACAAATAAAATACTATGCATATTGCAATTTAGCATATTTCATTAATTAAATTCAACGAATATGTAAAAAATCGAAAAATGTTGACGCAGTCATCATGGAGAGAGATGTAATAGATAAATAATGCTGCAATATATTTGTAATAAATCAATTATTAGTGAAATATTGCTTTTAATTTAATTTATAGTTGAATCATAATTTGAGACTGGCTAGTAATATTTAAGAATCACAATTAAAAATTATTTTGTAATTTAAAAATAAATCCAAAGGGACGGACTCATCGACGGAAGCTCAAGCTGAAAGCAGCTAAAGCTAACTGAATAATTAATAAAAGGACGTTAAATCAAATGTCGTTTATCACCAACCGTTGAAAACTAAAAATAAAATCATTCTCCAATTGACCACAAATGATGGATCCATGTGTCGGCTGTGCCTGACCTGACCGAAGGTCCTTGACTTGTTTTGTCTGAATTTCCAGAAGTTACAATTCGATATTTGTAATTTTATGGAAAATTTTGATTTCTGATACTGTCCGCTAAAAAGGACTACAAAAATTGACACCAACATGCAACGAATCGGTCAAGGTATAGATATTATGTTGTTTTTTTGCGTATAATAATGTGTGATTTAGTAGTTCTAAGTGTGATTGATATGACGGAATGGCTTGGAGAATTCAATATGCATGGTTTTTATGGCTTTACTATTGAGAAATCGGTGTCCTAAAGAATTGAGTGGCGAAGCTTTCCTTTGATTTTCATGCCAGAAAATGACAACATTTCACCCCAACAGAGTTTTTACATTTGCTGCGGCAATCAAAGGCCTCCTTTAAAATCAAATAAGAACGAAAATAATGGTTTCTTTTCAGACTTTGATTAATTAATTATTTAAACCCATTTTGTAAAATTACTCAAACATAATCAAAATTACGTGCAATGCGAAATTAGTTCTATATTAATAACAAGGTTGATTTTAAATTTTTGGAAGCAAAATGTATCAACAATCAGCATTAAATGTTGGGAAAAAGGTAACCATTAACAATAATCATTATCAATAGCATAACTCAACAATTACGTATTCAAATCCAACAAAAATACAATTGATTTGTTGATTGATTACAGATTAATAATCAGAATCACATTCTGAGTCGTCTATGGCATAGTAACGTAAGGAAAATTCCTGTCAAGTTTCAAAAGGATGTCGTACCAAGAGAAAAATTAAGCATTAATGAACCAGTGTCAGGATCGTTGAATTATGGTGACATGGGAAAACTTAGAAAATTTGAATGGGATGCATCATCTTTGAATACTAGGGGGTACATATATTTTTATGAATTCCCATAGTTAATAATAGCAAAGGAATTATAACATTGGTTTACAAATAATCATTTTATCTTCTTAGATTCCTTCGATTTCAAAAAGCATATTCACCACCAAAGGATGCCCAACTGACTATTTACAAATTGGCATCATCGATTGTAGGAAACCAGGCGAAGGACACTAGCATCAAAACATTTGAATTGTCTGATCCGAAGATAAAATTTGACATCTTATCAAAAGCCTTTGAAGAATTCAATCACTCTGTTCCTAACTCAATGCTGTATATGATTAAAACAGTTGGTAAGAAATTGAGAAAAAATTTACATCATTAATAGCGGAGATAGAGAATGATTTTTAACTGACAAATTTCTAAAGATGACATTGCCAAATATTATGCTACGCCAATATCAACTTCCACTCCTTTTGAGGCACTAGTCAACAATAAAGATGATCTTCCACCCAATCTTCATGTGCAAAAAGATCCAATACGTTTCCATCCAGGTACATTTTATTCATATTATCTTTTTCACATAAAAACAATTGATTAAATGAAAACATTTATTTCCAGATACGGATACAATATTTGGAGGATTAACTGCGTTTCCCAAGAGTTCAACAATTGTGACCGGACTTAGGGCTAAGAAAAAATATAAGGGATTTGAGGCCAAGAAATCGTGGCCTTAGACGAAATTGATTTTCATTTATATTACTACTATATTTGTGTACTGACAACTTTAAATGTGGCAATTGGACTAAGTTTAATGTCATTAAATAATTTAAATTCGCAATAGTTTATTTATGAGGAACAACGAAAATGGCATATATAATTCGGTTTTCTTGCAACTTGTATATCATTTTTTGTTGGGTCCGAAAAATGATTTCATGAGACTTTTTGTATCTCCCTAGAAAATATCATATAATGAAATTTGTAATAATTTTGTCAACTTTGTGATAAATAGCTTAAATAAGTAACATAGATCTGATGAAGACTTACAACATTTGCTCCAAGAAGCATTTTTGCTTTATCTTCCTCCTGAGGTCCTGCATTTGCGTCAGAGGAAATAATGTTTTTTCTCCACAATTTTTGCTTTATTGCCTAAAAAATTAGTATTAAATATGAATCATACAACGGTCGCTATTATATAATGGTTGAATTACTTGTGAGAGTAGAACCCTTTTACTGTGATTTCGGACTGCCAACAAGAAATCTAACCATGTCCATGTGATGTTATTGTATTCCAAGGTGGGTATTAAAACATGGACGTCTTGAACGTCTTCAATATTTTTTTCCTTCTCTCCCTTATAACTAACTCTAACAGGAACTTCAGGTACTTTAACACATATGAACAGCATATTCTTCTCAGCACGCTCCTTCATTTTCTCAACATCATCTTTTTCGTTCATTGCAACGTAGAACTTTGATTCCTTTCGTCGAATTCTATTTTTCTTTCCCTTCTCTTTTGAAGTTATGGTTGGTAGACTAGTTGACGATGCTGTCATTGAATTTGATTCCAAGTTTGCATTGGCTCCTTTTTCACTAAAAACTCCTGTACCAATAGATGCTGTGTCTATGTCACTTCCACCGGAATTCAGATCTACTTCGTCTAACTTTTCTGGGTCTTTCTCAGGAAAGCAAAACTTAAAAAGTGTTTTGAAAAATTGGTACGTCATTCCTGAAAAGCATTGAAAGCAAAAGGATTATTATTGTTCTTTAATTGGTTGCATTTAAAGATATGCTAAAGTTACCTATTGTTATTGGGGCAATATTGATCTCGAAATGCTCCTTGACGGCAATCCCACCCACAGGTGGTCTATCACGACAAAATACTCGTAATGTCCGCTGTGATATAAAACTATGTTAAAAAATTATTTTCTATAATTATTACTCTATAATAAGTATATCATTTAAAAAACCTGTCTATCAACCGGCATGCTAGCATGAATATGAGAAGGAACAAGAACTTCTTTATACATTTGGTTTGGTAACAGATTAGTCACAGTAATGTATCCAAGTTCACACAAATGCTCAGTAGAGTCATCACTTTTAGCAGTTTTTGTATATCTAAACTCGAATATGTATAAATAAATGCATACAAAAACTGTTCAAAACAATTTCTATTATAATAATTATAGTTTACGCACAAGAAGCTGCTTAAAACTAAATCTGCTATCCCAAGTTGTCCGTCAGTTTGGGTAAGCCTCCATTGCGCGTGTTTAAAGCAAATTTCATAAACTCGAACAAGGTACACATCCTTGGTATCCCGCTTTCTTGACAGTCGCTGTGAAGCAGCTAATTTTGTTTCCTGCAAATTGATACCTCAATTTAAATCGGCATACCTGTAAAATATATAGGTAATATTAAACGAGTAAAATGAAAGCGTACTTTGTAACACATAATCATCATATGAAGTTCTTCTCCCTTAGCCGCCACTTGTTCTTTGCATTCGTTAACCTTTTAAAATAACAATTTCATTTTATATAGTATTTATAGTGTACACAGTAATTACACAGCGTCACATTGCCACACTGAATAGTACACAATTAATACCTGCTGCTCTAGAGTTTGTAATTCCATATTAAGACTTTCACTGTTAGGATCTTCCTGTAGTTGTTTGGTAACAAGATAAGTTTCCTTTTCTAGTCGACGTAATTGATTTACCAATGCTCTGAAGTTTGGAAAACAATTATCATTTATAATATTTAAATGTTTTTTGCTTTAAATGGTTTTAAACCATTATTAGTAGTAATTATTTAATCTCAATTACCGCAAGTGATTTTGTAATTGTTGAATGGGACGCCGCTGTGCTTCTGTGCTCTGCAGCTGCAATTTGAATCTTAATCTCTGCAGTTTTTCAAATGCATCCTTCCTTTTAGGATCAACGTATAGGACCAAGTTATTTACAATGTCCATTATCATGGCATACTAAGCAAAAATTTAATTATAGAATTCATTTATCGGAATTTAAATTGTCTGTAATTATGAAATCAAAGAATAACTACCAACCTACCTGTAAAGAGTTTGTAAAAACGTTCAAGTCGTGATGCATAAGAGTAAAAGCTTCAACAGGTTTGTTTATTTCATCCCATAATTCCAAGTCCTTTGGGGCAGGGGGGATATCAGGAATACCTGATGGAATTTTATCAACTCCCGTTTCACCGTACGTGGTGTAAAAAAATTCACATTTGCATCTCGAAACAATTCTTTGTAGTTGCACAGGAACTTCTAGTTCATCCGAAGATGCTCCAACCTGTAATAATATAAAAGTTATTTGTTTATCAATTCATATAAAGCCCATTATTTTTCATAATTACCGTTTCACTAACAACTCCCCCAACACTTTGACCACTTCCAACCATATCCGGAATGTTCGAAATAGCAGACGAGTCCCGTTCTTCTATATTTTCAACTGATAACCATAGAATGTTTTCTAAAGCAGAAAATTGATGAAATAATGAATGCACCTGGTTGCAATATAAAATTACAAAAATATCAAGATGTACCATCGGCAGAGTCTCTGCTTCCAGCGCAAACTGTTGCATAATATTGCATTCCTTCAAGTGCTCCAATCCATGTAGTTTTTGGAACAATAGTTCCATGTTTCCAAACTGGTTTATGCTCTCTCTGAATGATGTGCGCTTTTGCAGCACTTAGAATCACGTAACCTGTTGTTTCACAACCTTTAAGGAGTACTTGACAGTTCACCAATTCAACTAAAATATATTAGACAATTATTATTATGTAAATGTAAATTATATATAATCTGAATAGAAATATTACTAACACTTACTTAACCATCTGTGAAGTATAACGTCATCTAAAGAACTTTGTGCAACACCATGTAGACTTTGTTGAGGAGGTGGTGCCGTTAGGTCTTCAGAAAATACAACACCTCGACTTTCAGCTTCAGATATAAGTTTTTGTAACAAATTGGCAGCAGCGTTTTGACCTTGTTGTATTCCACTTAATGGCGAGGTCCCTACTGGTGGTCTTTGATTCTACAAAATGGTGCGATAAAAATTTTACAATGTAAACATAGGCTACACCGTGACTAAATAAAAATACCGTGACTGACGCCTGTGGAGAGATTATATCTCCAACTCTGGGTTTCTTGGGTTCATTGTTTGATTTTGATTTGACAGGACTTCCTGTTGGAGCATCATGTTTACTGAAGAAACTCCGCAAAGCTTCAGTTGATAGATTTTTTTTCAATTGCTAAAGTAGGTATCATGTGTTAGTTAATTCAATTAATTTGTTAAATATGCATAGGTAAATTTACTTGGACTTTCACAAAAGAGTCCAGTAAAGCGAAAGCAACGTCTCGATTACTACTCGTCCACGCTCCTTTTAGCTCATGAACAACTAATCGATGTTGAGGAGTTTCGCTCCTAAAACAATAATAATTACGATATACATCTTTATCTTTTTAAGTGGAAGGTTCGTTAATACTTATGTTCCGATCCGTCATTGGTAGGAGCCAACAATGCTTCCCTTCCATAAGACAATTTGTCAATACTCATAAAAAAAAACTTTTCGATAGGCTTCCGGAAATTCATCTGTATGGGAAATGGAAATTCATTTATAACATTATGAAATGAATATTAAATTAACATATTTGAATTGTTTTATAAATCAACCTCAACCTCATTCATTATTTCTTGCTGGATCGACGATTGTAACCAAATTTCGGTTTCATTTAATTCGCTATTAACATACATGACACTCCACTCAGCTTTCGGTCTGTGTATAAGACCGTCATTTATAGGTTGAAGTTGCAAAAGATGCTCTACAAATCGTATTGCAATTACAATCAACTTCGTTCATTCAAATTAAAAAATTAAATATTACTTACCAGAGCTACTCGATAATTTTCCACTAAACAATTCAACTCCACTTTGCATCGAAAAGGAAACCCAATAGCAAACATGAAATCGATTCAGGCTGACAGACAATCGAACTTTTTTGTAATGCCGACTTATTGGAATTTTTTTTGGTCGAATATTTGAAAATACAGCTCCACGCTTTGTTGGTCGAGTTGTACCCGACAAAATAAATTTTAAATTTTCGAACCATCTGCAATTTAATAAGAATTAGTATTCATTTTGAAAAAAGTTTAATATTCTACGACATGCCTAAGAGTGCTTCCATACAGTACAGCAGTAGGACAACTTGGTGATGCTAATTTATTAGATCTTGTTTCCAGACTAATGTTCATGTTCAGATTATCCGAACGAAATGCACGATACGAATCATGCTCCTAAATAAAATTAAAAATTCAGGTAGATTATTATTAATTATTAATATTAATCTTGATTTAAATTTCAAATTATCACTTGATTGCTCGAATACTCAGGAAGTTGATCGGGAGCACATGGTGTTACTGCATGGTGGTCATTTGCATCTCCAAGACATATCCAATTTAATTTAAACGTCAATCTCACACTTGGAAGATGTAACATACGACAATCGTCGTACTTAGAAGCTGTCTTAACATATATATTAAGATCGCCTTCAAATATAATTTTCCCTATTCATTTAACAAAGACATATTCTGTTAATTTGGATTACAATATAAATTATAAACATGACGTATACCATTTGTCCATGCAACTGCAGCTTCAGTCCAGGTAACTTCCATTTCCTCTGTGGTGTTATAGGGATTCAGCGACGCATGCAATAGATGTGTCAATGACTTAACAGCCGTATACAGACGTCCATGAAAATTGAGCCGTATTTTATCCCAAAACGGTAATGGCTTGCTCGGGTCTCTTGATGGTGGGAATATGTTTTCGAATGCTAAATTGCACTGTGCAAGGACTGGTTCCCAACATGGTCCAAAAGCTACACTCCAACATTCAATATCACAATTAAGATCGTAATACCATTTAAGACTGTTTAAATTCCTTTCAATAAAATCAGATCCAAACGGTCCACCAATCTCAATTTCACACGCTCTTTTACCTAAATTCGCAAAGTTAACATTTTAAACACTGCAGATAGATTTTAAAATTAAAATTTACTTCGTCTAGTTCCCTGAACTTCAGCACCAGCCAGTTTTCCCCAAAAGTGAATGTGACGAGAATCCATAAGGGGTTGAGGAAAATCCCTGAGTTGAACTCTCCATTTGGAAACATCAAATCTCACAGAACGACACCAAAGTGTGTTGAATTCTAAACCCTCAGCTGGCCAAGGACTGTCAGGATCCAAATCTTGTATAATCTTTGCGATATTTTCCTTGCCGAACATTGATGTGTCAGACAAAGCTACAATTTGAACTTCACCAAGCTCCCACAACAGTAAATGAGTTCTCATCGGGTGATTCTACATCATTTATATTCAGTCATTCTGGCTTAATTCAAAGGGACAAAAATATCTCAAAATATCTTACATCATAAAGTTTTCGAGATCTCTGAACATATATAGTGGAATTTTTTTCTTTCAATTGATTTCGAAGCTCGTCAATTTTAGAAGACGACATCAACAAATTAGTTTTATATAGTTGATTGATTTTTGCATCCAAAACTTGGAATCGCTTGAGACTTTCAAAATATTCATCTTCAAGCAATTCGTAATTATCTCTTAATTTTACTTCAAAAGGATCATCACCCACTTCAATTCGAACATTTTGAATCTATAACAAAGAAATCGTTAATAATATACATGATTTAGTTAGTTAAATTTAGTTAGTTAATCCGCAAGACTTTGCCTTAATCAGAATATCAGACCAAAGAATCGGTGGAGTGATATTATTCTTATTTGAATGAATTAATTTCAGCCATTTGAAACACGAGACAAATTCTTCGTTAAATGCTGAAGCGAAGTTATAACCGTAAGGAAAGGTAAAACTAAGCTTTACAATGTCAGCATACCTTTAAAACCAAAACGAACCGTTTAAAAGTAACATAAAATTATAAAACATGAATAGGATTTTAAAATGCAATTTACCAAGCAATATTGCGTTTTTGAGTCAATCCGGCAGCTTTTCTGTAATTTTTTGTAAGCTCTTGATATGAGGATCCTTTGCATAATATAAACTCGTCCCAACGCATAATTGAGATCCCATCAAATTTTACTTTAATGCACTTGACACTCCAATCAAACATGTTGATTCCTTTTTCAACCGTCCACCGATCTAATACAGTAAGGAATAGTGGTAGTTAACTATTTACTATTATAGCAAACAAAATAATAATTTAAAAGTATAGGTACATACCTGCAATAATTTCTACTCCATGAGATTTTGCAAGTTTAGCAATAATTGTAAACGACTTCATAAACTTAAAGCATGTGGTACGTTTCTGTGGTATCGTTTCAGAACTATCAGGGGCTAGAAACGGAATATAAAATACTAACATAAACTCACACAAACAACATTCAAAAACAAGTTTAAAATTGTATACTGACCTTTATCGTTTGAAAAAGTTGAAGCAATTCTTTGCATGTTTCTATAAAACTCTGTCATTTGCATATGTAATAAAGGACTCCAGTTTAGTATAGTGTCCGTATTGAAGCAAAATTCACGTCTTTCATGATCAAGATTGTCGGTAATTGAAGAGAAATCACATTTCGGTATCATTAGAAGAGGATTTAAAGTCTGTTCGATAAAAACATCTTAATATTTTTAAACAATCCCTTTAAAAATTCGAAAAATATTTAATTTAAGGGTAAAAATGTAACGTACGCAATCACTAAAATTAGACGATGAAAAAACTTCAAACCCTTCGATATTGATTGATGTACCGACTTTATTGTTGCTGGTGTACAGCGCATCCAGATCCGCATTGAAACATACTATATTAAAATTATTTAGATTGAATTAAAATATTGTCACAAAAATACATCACTTACAGTCATTTTCAGCCACAAAAACCAATTTGGAATCAAATATCTCAACGTTCACCCCTTTTATGCCACTAAGAATTGATTTCTTATTTGAAGAATTCTTTGATTGATTACGACTAGTCCATGATGCTAACATTCCTAATATTTCTGCTTCAACGGGTGGTATCCATTGAAATCGACTTCCTGACAACTTAGCACCAAGATATTCCCTTTGGAGATGAACTCCTAGTAATTCAAACGCTATTGGACGATAAAGTGATACATCGTCAGTTTTATATGAAGTGGTAAGGTTTTTCATAACAACTTCTAAGGTACAAGTATCTTCATCCCACAACCTATTAATATCTTTGCATTCAGTCTTCAAATATGCACTTGATAAGGTGCAGCATCGGTCGTCCCATTGAATGTCTAGTTCTGAGCTTTCGAATTGCAAACTCAGCGATTTCATTACATCTCTTATCGAAAGGTAATCCTTTGGAAACTGAGTTATCTACACCAAGAATATCACAGACAATTCAAAATCAAATCAAAATTAGTGTCACTAAATTTTTTACTTACCAAAACGGAACTAGATTTAAATTTTGTCTTTGCAAACTGTAGACTTTTTTCGTATGATCGAAAACTTAAATTCCTAATGTCTAAGTCCACATTTAGTGAATCCAACGAAAGCTGTATAGAAGAAAATGTATTAGGTTGTTACAATAATATAAAACTAACCCGGCCATAACAGAAAGAAAGTGAATTATTCAAGTATTTGCTTACATTAACATAGTTTGAAAATTGATCAACGAAAAAACTTTGATGAGGATCCGGCTCTATCCTTATTAATCCCAAATCAAACTGTGACTCAAATTCAACAAAATCTTTGCCATTTATAGAATATACTGCACATTTAGATGCAAAAGAAAGTCCCGATACGCGAGATTCAAAATTTGTATCAGTGTTTGCGTCTGATATTCTGCATTCGGTTTCGTATATTCTAAATTTTATTTCCTAAAAAAAGTCCAATATGATTTTCATTATAGGCTACATATATTATTATAGTTCTTTGTTGCAAATATATCATACCTTGGGTATACACTGAGTAAATACTATTTCCTCCAATTTCTCTAAGAAAGTTTTTTCATTTACATTATCGAGTGTTACCGGTTGAGTGATTGGCGAACTTTTCAACGACTTAAATAAACTTATGGATTTGTCCTTCAACTCCCAAGCGATTGACAATTTTTCCACATCAATACTGAAATGCTAAAATGAAAACCATGTTTTATAATAGTTAAAGTATGCCAATTTTGAGTGTATCCTAAATTCTTTTTACTTCAATGAATTCGTCAGAATTCCTGGGCCCAAACATAAGACTTAAGCGGAAGTCAAAGTCAGATTCCAGCAGTGTTAATCCAGATCTGCCATCAAAATAAGAACTTCCAGTTGGGTAGAGAAGGTCTTCTGTAGTGGGTAACCAATTTTCACTCATTCTTGCTTCAACTGTTCCCAGATTAAGCACTACACATGCACAAATGTTGGAACCTCCGACAGTGGTACATCCGTCAACAGACACATTTTTCGCCTTGATGTTAACATGGATACCCTTTTTGTCGTCCACTGCCTCCCATCCCCACACATGTAACTGATCGATATGTATACCTAGAAACTGAAAAGGGAACCTTTTTAAACTTTTCCTTTTCAAAGTATAAGTAACATTTCCTTTACTTGAACTAGATTTGACACAATTGAGGGAGCTTTTAATTTTTGCCGAGTAGATCTGCTTGAATTTCTGGAGCTCCATGACCCAACAAAAGAAGAACTGTTTGGAAGTCGGACAACATTCACGGAAGTAATGATTACTGACAGCAGTTTGGGTGCATCACTATTAACTAAGCTACTTGTAAATCCTACTCTATGAATCATCTGTTCAAACCAAAAATGAAAGTCATTAATTCTTTTCAGATAAATTAATGCAACAAAATATATCTTCTTGTCATTTGTAATTACCACAGACGCGTCATTCTTTCTAATCCTGACATTGTGAAGGGCCAAGTATGGTAAACCTATTCTTCCTATTTGAATTGAACAGTTAAACTTGTACTGTATTAACCACGCTAATAGCTGTGGTACAAGGCTGCAACATAACAAACAGTTATTGAAACCCAATAGATTTAAAATGAATTCTATTATAATTTACATCTTGATACTTACTGACACAAAACCAAGTAACAGATGATCAAGTATCCGATTAAAATTTCAATTCCGCTGATGAAGTATTCCATATTGCATACGATTATAATACTATCGACGATTGATGAACTCTTGATCGACGGATATAAAAATTTGGGAGTACAGTAAAAAATAATTATTAGTTTCTGTATGTTATTTGAATGTTATTGTGCAATGTATTTCTTCTTGTTCCATTATTTTGCACCTTCACAACGAATTGGAAATCCAATCAGGTGACCATGACTATAAAAATATGCTAGTTTGTTTAATTTTTATGCAGAAATATTACTGCTATGCTATAATAACCAAAATAGAGATAAAGTATAAAACTAATGTTCTCTTTCAATTGAGAAAATAAATGTCCACAAACCAGAAAAATACAACCACTGAAGATTTTAATGAGCGTAAGGTTAAAATATGTTGTTAAAATTCTAATTGGTGTTTTCTTGTCACCGATTTAAAACGTAAAAATAAATCAACAGATTCTTGTTTTGGTTTTGAACTTCTTGAGAACATTTGTATTAAATGACAGAAGAGTCATTCGCGCTACTTTTACACTCTTTTTGGGGTATTGGGAAACTCAAATATATGATATTGAAAATGTCTCAAATTACTCATTCCTATCATTGACAACAGGATTTGAAACATGCAAATAAATAAGCTAATGAAGAATATTAATTTAGTCCAGCGAAAATAAAAATTTTGTATCTATGTTAAGTTTTTATTGCCATTTAGTGATTCTTCAATCTACATTAATACTGAATTGGATATTAATTAATTTAATTGTTATTTTGTAGTTGAAGATTGTTTATAGTTTATCCAGAGAGAATCATATTATACTATACAAGTTCAGAAATTGAATCATTATATTTATAACTGTATATAACTGATTGTATAGTATAAAAATAATTATATATATTTGAAAAGATTCATAGCTGAATCCTCTGAACTAACTGAAATTAATGTGAAAATATCACCTTGAGGATATGGGTAACTTGCGAACTTGAGACAAGTTCTCATTGAATGGAACATAGAACTCCAAAAATAATTGTACCATTGATTGAATGCATTAATAGTTTAATAGTGTATTAATACATGTCATTGTAGTATACAATAATATCCAAATTAAATGTTATTTTCTGTCAGAATAACAACAATCTGAGAAAACTTCTCTTATTCAGTTCATAATTTCTATTTATCAAGTATTTATTTAAGTTAGTTTTCTTTTAAACATTAGCAATTTATCAATAGTATGAGGTTCACGTCAGCAATTCTCAAACACATTACATACCCATGCAGTAAGGTGTATGTATGAAAATTGACGTATGATAATTAAAACTTAAGATTGTCATATACAAACATACATCTCCAGTGGTAACAACTGACTCTATGTACAATGACTGCAGAATGACTGCATTCGACATTACTTTGGTGATGGTGATAATTGAAATTGAAATTCTATTTAAACAGTTTGACAAAAATTAAGGAAAACAGATGCATGAATGGAATGATATTAAAAATAAGAATAATTTAATGAGAAATATGAGATTGAATGAGACTCAAAACCACCACGGAAATGAGTGCCTAAATAAAAGTACTTATATACTAACACACTACTAAAACTAAAACCGTGAATCGTGATAAAGGTATTGACCTTAACTTTTACACACCTTAATGCATGTAACGTAACTTTGTTAAATCTCAAGCTCACGCAATAAAAGTTAGAATATTACCATCATATCGTAGTAGCAGATTACAAGATGAATTCATGAATCACGTTATGGCAAATACCCCAACAATAAAAATAAGATGTCTATTTGGCGATTTTCAAAATTCTATCGTTTTTCGTGGTTTTGACTTTATGTAGCAACATCAGATGACAAATAAACTAATTCTGTTTCTGAAAGTTGTCCATGTACGTAAATATTTTTAAAAAACATAAAAATATTTTATAGTACAATTTCCAAGCCGTATATATAAGTCAAGTACAGGCGGTAGTAATT
>JAQFZB010000105.1:0-32176 GCA_034695165.1 Desoria trispinata
TTTCCATATCTTTTAGTGACTTGAGTTCTCCTCTTCCTCCCACTCTTCGTCTTTATTCTATGTTATTCTACTTCTTCTTATATATATATAAATAAAGTACCTCTCACCCTTATTCAATATGTATTACATAAAAACACACATAACAGATTACATGCTAATTTTAAATTACACCGGTATTATTACGCCAATCAGCAGATACTTGAAATGATGTTTAATTAAAATAAAAATACGTTAATAAATGTTCTCTCAAATATATGAATTTCATTGTTATACTTTATTTTTTACGTCCCAGGATTCTAATCCAGCCTTTTTTCTAAATTTTTTGCGTAAAAACAAACCAAAAATGGTCAAATGGATCAATTTAATTAAATTAAACTTTCACCTGTTTAAATAACACTTACACTATTAAAACCTTCATTGAACTAAACTATGATAGACAGAGACAAATACTAAACCATGTATAAGCCCCCTTCTAGCGTAGGTATTAAATAGACAACAAATATCCAATATTGACTCCAGAAGATATAAATTTGAAAGTTTGGCAGAGTTGATAAATATTTATATATTGGAGTTGATAATCATAAATTTTAATGAAATGGATTTTTGAAGCGACGTATTTATTGGAGATAACAAGGATAAATAGTTTAAACGGTCCAAGACTTTCAACTATTATTTTCGTTAATCATTTGAAAGTATTGAATTCAATATTGAAATATTGAACATTTAGGCCAATTCTTGATAGCAAAATTGAAATTTCTTAAAAACAATAATTAATAACTTAGGCAAAATGGGTGCAATTTGGATACAAAAACTTCTTTTAGAGTTCGAAAAATCAAAAAGGTTTTTATTTGGAGAGTTTCCATTCAAGTGGAGACAGGATTTAGATTGTGCAGAATTTATCTCCGATCGTAAAAAATTATTAATTTGGTACATTAACATGTTATTTATTGTGCCAATCCTTGGTGTAGGGAGTTGTGTTCTCCTCATTTCCAATCAGTACTATTATCAGAATTTATTTTTTACGACATACCCTGTAAACATTCTAATTTTATCGGTATCAATTTTTGTAGGCCTTTTTATGTTTTTGTTCACAGTTTCTGTAATATTTTGGGGAAAGGAATTTATGCTAGGTTTTAATAACATTCTTTGTTTAGAAAAAGAATTCTCAAAAATCAAACCCCTTCTGAAATTTACACGAAATGAGAGAAACATGCCATGGACAATAATCGAGTCAAATATTTCATTGTAAGCAAAATGTATCAAAGTAGTTTAGTATTTGCCATTTTTTATGTTTTTGTCATAATGAGTTTTAAGCTGGACCCTTTTTACTTGTATGTAATTGCCTTTAAAATGATTCTACAAGGATATCTCAACACTATATCTCTGACTCTTTTAGTCGTTGTTTCTAACGGAATACGATTAATTTTGGTGATAATTTGTGTACTGGAATTTGTGAGATCAATTCTTGCTTTTTTGACTGTGTTCACTGTTTGCCTTTACCATTTACACAGCATTCTGAATATAATTATTAGGTACATGTATATTTATAATACTGTTTACATAAATGTAAAGTGTAATATTATTTGATTGTTTTTATCCAGGGAAAGTTTATACAACAGACCTGTCAATCATTTTTTCAAGTTGGTATTACGTCATCAGCAAATCCAGCTGTGTCTACTTGTTGTAGCATCATTCACGGAGCCAATGCTTACTCAGCTGCTTGTCGCTATCCTTGTTGATTTCTCGTTTTTGGTATTTGGGGCTGTTAGATACTATGGAAAAATCCCCATGATCGTATACATCTGGTTTCCATTTTTAATATTGTCTCTGTTCATTTGCTTTCATTTAATGTTTCCGTTAGCACATAATATTTATGATAAATCTGTTGATATTATTAGTCATTGGAAACGTAATGTAAACCGACACATTAAATTTCATAAGAAACTGTTCAGGGCTCAAATTAAATGCAATAGACCACTTGTAGTTTACGCAGGACTAGGAGACACGAGGTTTTTTCTTATTAAATGTTCCACAAAATGTATGTACTACCGTTTTATAGTTGATACGTGCATCAATGTCCTGTTGTTGGTTCCTTAATATTTGTAGGCAAATCGTAGATAAATCTTATTATTTGTCTTATAATCGTTGTTAATTTGTAGGTGAATTATTATTAATAAACCGTTACAACGGGCATAACGAAAGGGTGTAGACTGTTGTGTTTGACAACCAAACGGAGATCAAATTCAAATTTGTTGTTTACTTGTACATAAAAATGAATGTTTTACTCGACTTGACCTTTGACCTCAAAGTTTGAGGGAATCTGACGACAAAAACGAGCTCAAATTCGAACTCCTCAATGAATTTACCATTAGAATCAACGGTTTACTCAATTTGACCCCATTACACCACGTTTTACAGGCCAAGGGGTCATCTGATAAAAAACATGATCAGATTCGAACTTTCGTTGAATTTCCTATAAGAATGATGACTTTTTACGAAAAAACATTTTTGGTCGTGACTCCAAGCGGCACCATGAAGTTCTAATAAGTAGACTTGGAGGCATTGGCAAAACTGACAAATATGTTTATTCTAGAACAATTAATGTGCTCTGGTTGACAGAAGAAAGTCAACGAACAATCCTTGCACCATTTATGTCATCGCATGCGAATAAGTGTAAGTAACTCAAGTGGAAATGATTTGTGTTTTGTAAAACGATTAGAAAAAGTTCGGAACAAATTGCTCGCACATCTAGATTCTGTTTTGGATGGATTTTGATTTACAATGTTGACGATATCTGAGATGAATTTGACCCTTCATGTATCAATTGATATAGTTTGACTGGAATGTATTCATTGTGGTTACTTGTAGACAAAATAGTATTTACGCGAACGTTTTGAGACTTTTGGATTGAAAATCGAAAACGGAATTGAATTTGTTAAAACTGAATTAAACTTAGATTAATCATACAATACATTCGTGAAGGACATTTGTGGGAGGTTGCAGAATCTTCTTTGACACTACAGCGGGTCACTAAATACATTAATCAACAACTATAGGATCTTTAAAGGGAAATACTTACAATTGTAGAGATTAATTGAATGAGCTAAAAGAAAATGTATCCTCCGGTTTAAATTTGAAACTAAATTTTAAGGGATATTCGCAGTGAACTAAAAACGTATAGAATTTGGTTAACAATAATTGCAAATGATTTCCGTTAGCATTCCGGGCACTTAATATTTTATTTTGTATGTCCTCTAGCTCTATTCCATATAGTTCTATTCTAAGTTCGACTCCAAAAGTATCAGTCATGAAAAACTGTCAGCAAGTGTGAGAGTTCTTCTCAACAACAATTTAATTGGGTCAAATAGTTACATAATAAACGTCTATCGTCTCGTACAGTTGACCCAAAGATTAAAGTTGAAACCTGAATTGCATCCAATTGAGATACTTATTACACTCCAACATTTTGTTTACCCTGAATTTGGTTATTAACAAAATTAAAAAATAAAATGACTAATTAGTTTATAAGAGGCAATTCTCCATGCTTTATATTATTCATGATTAATCTAGAACACGCTATAATATGTTTTTCTTCATGGGATTTATATTCAGAACCATTCAAATTATTTTTATGTTTTACTTTAATGTACTGTATAATAGCGATGTTCTTGCACTAAATCGACCTATCCAAAGTGTTTACGTAAGTGGAGTTAGCATTCAAGAAATTTTTAGATCGGTGCCATTTATTTACTCGGTTTAATAGAAAACATATTTTACGATTAGCGTTGAGAAGAAAACAAAATTTGACAAACAGATGATTCTCACTGTTTCCTGGGAGTAGCATGCATAAATCACTGAATTCCTGAGGAGTACTTTGTTTTTTAACACATTTGATTGAAAGAATGGAATGAGGTTTTAAATACTAAGATTTTCCTTTTATATGAAAAAGTTTGTATATACAAGTATATAATACAATATTTACTAATATAATAAGTCGTTTAATTCCCAATTTGTTTCGTAATGGTTGTTATCTAAAAACAACAAGAAGAGTTATATTCAAGCAGTGTGTTTGACAGTAGGCATCCATTAATACAAGTTGACGCCTAGGGATATCCAATTGTGCCACAATATTAACTGTAAAAGATTAAACTTGTGGTTTATTTAAGTTTTTAGCCCGAACCTTGGGGCTTATGGAACCGGTACTTTGTCCGTCTGTCTGTCAACACGATAACAGCCGAACGCGTTGATCAATCGTTATAAAAGTTTGCATACTTATTTATGATGCTAATACGAGTATTAAGTTTGAAAGTGAGCAAAATCGGTCAAGTGGTTCTCGAATGGCGAGACCCAACGTGGTGGAGTATCGCGATTACAGGCAAATTGTTCTCATTCCAATAACTTTAGTACACGTTAACTTATCTTTATGAAATGTTGCACACATGTTACCGATGCCAATAGAAAGATATAATAAAAATACGAGCAAAATCGGTCAACTGGTCTTTGAAAGGTGGGACCCAATAGGGCCCCGCACCGCATTTATATGGGAAATCTTTTCATCGCGATAACTCCAGAACGTGTTGACCGATCGTATGAAATTGTATACACGTAATCAATATAGAGATACAAAGGTTAATTTATAAAATGATCATCATAGCAAAATAACCCGAAATACTCACTGCATGGCAATGAAAGTATTTCTGATTAAAAAAAGGTTAGGTCAAAAAATAACCCTAAATAATGATTCTATGGCAATAAAAGCTTGCAACACTTTAAAGGTTCGGGCTACATTGAAGTTGCACAGTAAGTTTTTGTTATTATGTCTACATTTTTATGTCCTTACTATACATAATTGTAATGCAGTTCCGTGCACTTTCTACATAAAACGTAGTGCTATTTTGGAAGAATCGAGTGCAGTTTTTTATTCCCCAGCTTCAAAATTACGACTTTGATTGGCTAATAATTATGAGATCTGATGGGAATGCTACAAATAAAGCCGACAAGTACGCATCTAGGGAAACAGTGCCTCGTAAGCAAAATCAACTATCTGGTTTATGTTCCTTCGTCTTTATGTTTCAATCTAAGGATCCCTTTCATGATTATTCCATAACATTCGACCATCATTTTTATTGCAGTAGTGTTGTGTTTCTTCATATCTATCAAAATGATAACGCTTTAAATTTGTTATCAAACGTTTGGGGTATAACTGGACCACTTCTCTCTATTAAAATGATTATGACAATCTAATGATATCATATGAGTTAATAAGTATATAGTAGTAGATAAACTGCATAAAGTACTTAATTATGATTTGTCTTTGAACATATCCAGAGCTCCGGCACTTATTCCTATTCCTATATTCCTACATTTGCATAGTGTAACATATTCCGACATTTACATATTATAACATGGTAGCGGAGCGTGGTTGAGATCTACGGAACAACCTCAAGTCAGAGTAGTGCTGGAAATACCATAAGTTTACATGTAAAGTAAATAAGAAACGATGTCAAATGTGGAATAAAGATTATTGTGTGTGAAAAGTTGAGACAATCATAAGATTCTATAATAATTGTGTCTGTGGGATCCATCTTACGAGGAAGGACTCTTCGATATAAAATCTGAAATCGCTCTTCAAGCATACCAAAATTTAGCTAATTTTTTCCTGATCAAAGTTTACCAAACAACTATCGGTGCAAAATCGCGTTGAAGGAAGTAACAAGCGCCCAAAGTTGTTAAATAATAATTTTTAAATAGGGGTAAATGGGGTTGGAAAAAACCGAAAAATCTTTCATCACTTTTTCTGAGTTGACGATAAAACCTGTTTTGTTGTAATCTGCATTGAAATATATTTTGATTTCCCATAAAACTAGTATATACCTCAATCATTGGGACAATTATCCTCTCCGCTATGGCTTTTAACATCCTGAACCTATGTTTATCCAGAAACATACCGCTTATTCTTACTTCCAAAAAATAAATTAACCAACATTTATTGAATTTTGATCTATTTGATCTATAATTTGTACAATTATATGGGAATTGAAATTCACCATATACCAGGAAATCAGTACTCGATTCTCCAATTACTTTATAATCCAACGTTGCAAGATCCCGTATTGTTTCAACATGAACGTTAAATTTTGGTGACAGTAAATGTTCAATGTTGTCTCCTCGATATGCGAATTCTAATTTCAAAGAAATGTCATATACCAAAACTGAAAGCAGAGACATAATATATAGTATAGTATAGAAATATAGTAAGCAGAATCCAGAAAGGAGTCTGAATCCTAAACGATATTTTACACCATGTTACAAACCTTTCTTCTCTATAATAACTCACATGGTATCTTCTATAACCTGTGGATAACCACGGGGGGGGGTCTTTCCAGAAACCAAAGAAATTCGCTTTCATTGTACAACCCTGATTGGAATTTAATTTAAAATTCATTGCTATTCCCTGGAACTGAACTTGTACCTAGTATTATTTTAAGCAAATAGGACTATTTTTTTTAGAAACCAAAGCCCTGCCGGATACGTCTTTTGTTTTACATTTGAAACCATTTCCTGTGGAAGTTTTCTCACAGCGGATTCCCTAAGTGTTTCATGGACTCCTCCAAATTGCATTTCACCCAGATACAGTAAATATTGTTGAAGTCTTTCGTGTTTCTTGAAATAGTTGCCTTTGTAGTGAAGACAATGAAGACATAGAAAATGAACTTGCCACGACGATATTCTTATGCTTTTTGTTAATGTTAGAATTACCTTGGCAATGGGGTGGTTTGTTTTATACGCATTGCTGCTAATCCACATACAAAGGAACTCGTGCCGTCTAAGTTAATCTATTGATACCATTGTAGTAATCAATACATTTGTCCCTACCCTTTGATTCATGTGTAGCCAAAAGCTTAGAGAATTCTAGTTTTGCATGAAAGGATTCTCTTCAAATAAATGCTCCTTAGTGAAGTCATCAACAGATTCAACATTAGTTCTGAACCTAAAAGTTCTACTTTAACAATTCAGATCGATACCTTGTGAATTGCAAGCAGGAGCTGTGTGTTTATTTTATTTTTAAACTTTGTAATCTAATTCTTATTCATGTTTTTGAAAATGACGACAACATCAGAGGAAATGGTGGGAGAACAACGGAATCCAACTTGTAAAAATGAAAAATTGATTTACAGTTTTCAAGGTTAGATAGTTCTGTGAGATTTTTATGGTTTGTAGCTAACGTGTACGCGATATGAACAAAAACTTTAATGATTGCTGCTGCTGAAACCATGCTGTTGATTATAATGTAATCAGGGGCAGATGAATTAGGAATGTCGCATTCAAACCTAAGAAAAGGCATGAAATGCAGAGTTAGGAAATGAGTATGTGTGTATTTTGTTAATCATGAAAACGAATCAGCGTTGATATATTATTCAGTGAAAATCGATCGATACAAGGTTTTTTTATTCACATCAACAAATGGATAGTGAGCATCGATTGCTAGCTGTTGAACTATACGGAATTATAAATTCAACTCATTTTTTACATATGTAGGATTTAATTATTAAGTAGAGATATTAAAATTAAATTAAAAAAATTAAAGGAAAACGTTTGTTGATTTTTTTGTTACTCAACAGTAAGATGTGCAGAACTTTAAACACTAGAAATTGTAATCTTTCAATTATTCTTCATCTGACCTTGTAGAAAAAATGATTAGGATATGATAAATATGAGAACAATTGGCTTTAGGTTCATCAAGGGTAAAAGAGCATTTGGATCATTCATAAAAGATTTTTCTACCGTTGCCTCTTCTTCTCCGTAAAAGTTCGTTACCCTAGATACTTTGTAAAATTGTAAGAAAAATAAAGTTGTATTTTTGTTTGAAGTCAGAAAAAATGTGTTCGAGTAATTTCTAATTCCATTTTCTTTTAACTTTGTGCTAAAATTCAAAGTTCAAAGTTCAAAGTTAGTTTTATTGTCTTGCCAAAATCAAATAATACAATTTGCTTTCCATTTGGTGACATAAAAAATATATAATTTATACTTGGTAGTTATTGATTCTTAACATCAAGTTTCAAATTAAATAATTAGGTAGATAATTTAGCATAATTTACAATAAAATTAATGATATTAATGATAACGGCTAATTAATTTTAAACTAGCTACCGGGTAGTGGATAAGACCAGAGCCGACGGGCAGTAGACTAAATTAAAAACTCCAGAATCAATAATATTAAATAATACAATATAAGTTTAAATGATAAATACTTTATAATTTAATTAGCCAATTTAACCTAATTACCGCATTGTTAATGAGATGGGGTGACAAGGTAAAAACCAATAAGCAATTTGTCTTAGTGGAAAACACTTGGTCCCATCCCAATACGTATTACAGACCCAGACATTTAGAAGAAAGTTAAATTTAACACAGAATGAAGTAATTTTGCAAAATTTTCGATGACTATACAAAACACCTCTACACTAGGCACAAATTCATTACAATTTTAAGATTTTTAATTTATTTTAAACCGATTAATTAATAACTATTTAATATTTAATTAGTAAGTGCCACGAGGCACGTCTGGTCTGTTTGAATACGCCGCGTGATCTTCCATCTTCATGTTTATCGACATGTTTATTCGACTTCCATTGTAAGTATAGAAAAAATTGTACAGCATTATAGAGTCATGATGAAATTTTCTTTCAATAAAAGCGATTGCAAGCAGATGAGTGGAAGTTTAAGATATTACTGTTTTCTGACAGGTTTATGCATTTCTGATACCTAATGCGATGAATTCAATCCTTAATAATTCGTTCAACAACTCATTAAAATATAACCATGACATAGTCACCTTAGGCCCAACGTGTTAAACACATCTTACACAACATAATATAATATAACTTCATAAATTTGTCCTCTAACTTTCTATATTATTTGTTATTCGAAACATTTGTTTGGTGTAGCTTTTAAAGGTAAGTTGTTTTAAGAAACACGCAACCAGTAAGAACCATCAATATTAATCGAAAATCAAAAAACAAATTCTAATTGACGTTTCACAATTAAAATATTTAAGGAAAAGGACATCCATGAGGCATAGAAATATACCAACAATCGACAAAATCCTACTGCTGACCCTCATGGAATATCAAATATGTGAAACAAGAAGTGGTTTGTCCGATGATAAAATTAAGATTATCTTATTAAAGTGAAATTGGTACATTACAGTATCAAGGACCCCCTCCATCCATCTGAAATTTAAAAAAATTCAAATATGCAAACACGTTTTTTGTCATGGTTTAACTTCCTTAAATTTTAAATTAATATTATAAACGGTTGTCAGTTTGTTTTGAATGTTTAAGCTTTCGAATTTGATTTCATTAAGAAAGATTGGAGTTATATTATAATTTAAAGAGTATTTCAGAAATATGATAGAATTCCAAATTTTATAACTATTGAGTTGCACTTAAATAAACATCCAAAGTTCAATCCTAAAATAATTAACATTCTAATTTGTAATATAATGTGATTTTGAATGTTACTTGGAGTACGTTGTATGTTGAATGAATGTTATTTTAGAACAATTACCCAATATAAAATATAATTGAGATATAATTAAGAGCAATAATCTAAAAATAAGCAGAGTTGGGGAAGATTATATATTGGTTAACATTAACATATTATTGGAACTCATGAACTAGAATTATGACTTCTGCTTTGTCTTTTTTCCATTCATTTCAACTTTCATGAAATTTTCACCAGGAAAAAATGTGAAAAAATGTAATTCACTTATTAGGGACTATTGTAACTAAGAAAGATTTTATTCCTTGGATTGCATTTTTATATGAAAGATACAGGTCAATAAAAATAAAATCAATCAAGAAATGCTTCAATTTGGGATTATCAGTGGTAATCATTTCATTGTAGACCTTATCAGCATGAACAAATGGAATTCCCCAACTAAATCTTGTCCCATGAGTATAAGTGACACACGGTTGCTATATATGCTTCTAAATATGGATTTACAATGCCATCATTGCAACTTGAATAGGCATGTAACACCATATTAAAAATAAGGTAATAACTCATGATACATTGACATGATTTTTGAGATTTTTTATCAAAATCTCATTGTGTGGGCAAGAACTCTTTCAAAACATTTGAGTTTCCACTAAAATAATAACTCTACATGAACATGTTCAAAAACATATTTTTTATCTACAATGAATTATTTTATCACACTCGTAAACAACAAAAACTACGGCTTAGTTGAGCCCGAATCTAAAAAATATATTCAAGACTATTCAAGTTTTCTATTCAAGTTCTAAACATTTCATAGATTCATGTAGTGTTGTACAATTCCCACTTTCCCGTACTTTCATTCCCTTTCAAAGTTCCCACAAAATTCTTATCTTCTAATTTCTAAACTTTAAAATTCAACAAAAAATCAACATACAATATCATAAATTTAAATTAAGTGAAAATGTATACAAAACGTCAACTTATAAATTATATGGAATAGATAAACAAATATTAAATAGAACTAAAATAAGATTATTTCAAATATCTATGTACTTTCGCAAAAAAATCCATTTTTGATGAATTCTATAAAACAAAGTTAAATTTCCAAACTTCCCAATTTTCCCTGGAAAATTCAGAATTTTAGATATTCTATAAATTCCAAAAATCCCAAAGAATTGGGAATATGTACAACCCTAATTTCTTGCATAGAACGGTTATATCCAAAAATACAACTTGTATTTGTAGAAAAATATGGGAGTGTGTAAAGTTTCAAAATTCTTAAAAAAACACCTTATTTAATCTGTCTGTGTAAGACCTCTAAGGCATCGTTTAATTTGAGTTAAACATTTCACTTACATTGTTAAAAGGGTAAGTGAAATACTTTCTTAGTGAATTAGTTTGTTTTGTTAGAGTGTCTTAGTAACTATACCTTACGGAAAGATAGAGGCAGTAAGAATTAAGTTAATGTTAGATTCTGAGGTTCGGGCTGCAACTCCAATCTAACAAAATTAATGAGCTTCTGATGCCGACGACAGTCTGCTACGTTTAAAATTCAAAGATTTCAAAGTAGATATATATGTTCAGTTGACACTATCATTCATTCAGTTCCAAGGTTACAGAAGTTAGTCGTTGTTCTTCTGAGTTAATTGTAATCACTTATTGCTCAATTATGGATTCCCCCACAGATCCAATGTTATATGAAACTCCATCACCCCCTTGGTTATCCAAGCTGCAAATTAGTAAAGTAATAGGGAAGGGAGCATTTGGTATAGTGTGTCGCGCTACAACACCAGAGTCTCCATTTTCCGAAGAGTACGCAGTAAAACTGGCGTATCTTCCTGATCAAGCTATAGATACGGATCTTCGGCTTCTTCAACGGGAAGCTAAAATCAAGCCAAGTCACCGAAACATTGTACGATTCTATGAGACATCCGAGCTTCTACTCAGACATAGAGATGTCGATGACCTATTCCAAGACATCGAGGACGATGACGAAGCTCTTGAATCCCTCCATACTGCAATGGCTACTTCTGAACTTAACTCTAAGAAGAAGAACGAACATTGGAATGGAATCCATGTATTTGTTCACAAAATGGAGCTTTGTAATTATTCTCTACGGCGTTGGATTGATCTTCAGATTGAAAAGGACAAAGAAGGTTCTATAGATACTATTAAGTTATATTCAGCTCAAGAGGATATTCTACGTGGGATAAATGAAGGACTCCTTCATCTTCATTTGAATAACATCATTCATAGGGATCTAAAAACTGAGAATATCCTAATCAAAATAGAAGGTACTTCAGGGTTGATTGTAGCCAAAATAGCTGACTTTTCAATCGGTAGAATCAACCATGATGATGATAGTTGGACAAACGAGTTGACAAAAAATCCTGCAACAACAAAAATGTACATGGCCCCTGAATTAATGAAGAAATATCATACCATAAAAGGTCACGTAAAATTTAACAGCAATAAAAGCTACAGTCTACAATGTGATCTGTTTTCCCTGGGGTTCATCTACGTGGAGCTCCTTCAGCTTGTTCCGACTGATAAACGACAGCATTTATTCACTCTGCTGAGAGATCAATCTCAAGCATTGAGTTTGATAAAAGATCATCCAAGAATTCCAAGTACAAAGCCAGTAATATTAAGACTTTTACAGAACGATACAAATCTTAGATTAAAATCAGTTCAAGAAGTTCAGCAGATGTTGGACCAACTTCTGGTTAGTAGTCTCCGTCAATTGGAGATCATTACATCGAAGGGGAATGCCGACTTGTTGATGAGATATGAAGGGAAGATAAAACTGGTTGGGAATATCAAGTCAAAGATAAGCATCCCATCAAATATCATGCTGGTTGGAGATACAAAGGTTTGGGTTGATGAGATTCTTTTGGATGAGGAAACCAACAAATGCACTATCAAAGGCATAAGGGCAAAGTAATATTAAATTAAACTCTTTAAAAAAGATGAAAAGTCTAAATTCTCTTGTACGTTTTGTAGTAAAATAATTATCAATGGTACTGGAAACACACTATCAGGAATTGAAGTGCACAGATCTCTTCATATAAACGGAGATGGGAACATAGCCAAAGATATTGATTTTGATTTTAGTCAAATCCCCGCAGAGGAGGTCCATGAGTGTGGAGTTGAGATAACAGGGAACAACAACACGCTCATTGATGTTGGAACAAAACAAACGAGATATGTAGATACGGGAACTGCTAATAAAATATCACATATTGCAAGGTCAAACTCTAATAATGCTGGAGGTGGACGACCGGTGGATTCCCAATTTTTCTTAAGGAAATCGGAATTTGGTATGGAGCCGTATTCTTTTTGAAAATAAACACGCTCTTTGTCATAATATTTCTTCCTATTTTATTAGAAAGGAGTATGGTCTATAAACCGATGCAGAATAGTTCAGCATACGAGGGTAATTATAATTCCTTAAATATTATAATCAGAACTGCTAAACTACATTGAGCAATAATGAATTTTATTTTTGTTAAACTTAAGTTGCATCTATTTTAAATACTAAAACTATTGAAGTAAGTCCATTTAAACTTGAGCAATTTGAGGTGGAAAAGATGATATTAAGAAAAAGAGTATTACGGATTTTCTGTATTGTATCTCTGATATCGACAATGCTGTTGACGGGTGTGGGATTTGGTTTATGGCATGTTACTAAATACCAACAAATAGATGTCTTGGCGTTTACTTCAACGACCTTAATGCCCAAGATGCTAACAACCCTTCATAAAAATATTTCAAGCTCTGAACAAATCCTGTCACAAGAACCCAGCATGACTACTGAAGCCTGGATAGATATTATCACAATCCCTGAAATCAGTTAGAATATTTAATAATAATACTAACAATATAGTGTCAAAAAAGTAGTAGAGCATAATACGTATGTGTTCTGTTTCTAGCCACAGCTTATGATACTGATTTTGAAGAAATGAGGACAGTAACCACAGATACAACAACTTCCCTTCATGAATATAGTTTTAATCCAGACAATCATAATAACGTTTCAAGTAAAGGAGGCGAACCAGAACCTGGCAGTAATTTAAATTATTTTAATGTGTCTAACTTTACGGATATTTTGCTGGGTATAACTAGCTGTACATAATAATTAATATAAATTTGTGTTGTGATGTGAATTTTAATATAGATAAACGCCTCTTTTAGTTACATCACAACAACCGGAAGGTGCAGGAAATCTTTCAACATCAACCCCAGATATTGCAGCAAAAATTCTTCATTTTATTTTTTCTGCAAAGTAAGATCGCATTTTTTTATATTTTAATTAATGTCTAACTAAAGCAAAAACGTATGCAGACATTTGACAGTACAAGATACAAATGGGTTCATAGTGGATCCATTTATCCGCGTGTTTAAAGGCAGTTCGTGTCCTGGTTCAGATGAATTTGTTGACTCTGAAAAGCTTGATGATGAAGCCAACCCACAATGGAATAAAGTATTTAATCTGTTGTACACGCAAAGAACCAATCAGGTATTAGTATTAATTATTTCATATATTGGAAGCTGATATTTTCTTTGCGCAGAAATTATGGATCCAAGTCTGGGATCGTGATGTGGGGAACCCGGTAATTATAATTCATAAATCACATCGCTGTAATAGTAATAGAATATCTTGAATGTTCCAAAGTAGGATGACATCATTGGGGATGCTTGTATTGATGTTGATGAATATGTTGCCAACGGACAAAATCTCACCGTACCTCTTAGTACTGAATCTGGAACTGTTACCATCCAAAATACGACACCATTTAATTTTACCTTAGCTATCATGTAATCAAATTAACAATGATATATTTGATATGAATAATACTATGAATGTGTTTAATTATCCCAGGAATATCCCAGCACTAGATGGTAAACCATCAGGTTTGAGTGATCCTTTCGTCAAATGCTATTACCGTTATGGAAAAAATGGTTCAGATGTACTATTCTATAAAACCAAAGTCGTTGACAATACCGAGACAGCATCGTGGGATAATCCCATAACATTTGAAAATTATCAGAGAGGAATGGACCAGGTATTTAGCTTTCAATTGGTTTAGAATACAAAAAGCATTTTTATGTTTGTAAAATCATAAATATTTTTGTAGTTTTTTCATTTCGACGTTCGTGACTCTGATGGTGCCTACCCAGATGACGGTATGTTTCTGATTATTCAACATTTATAGGGATAAAGATTTAGTATGGGATATAATATAATTTTACTAGTTGTGTTTTATACAGACATTGGATTTTCGACTCTCGAGGTGGATTCTTTTGTCAACAAAAAACTGGAAAATGTAATTCTTGAACATATAGAACCAACGAATGCTACACTCGTTTTGAAATATGTATGTATGTATAAACCACATTCAAGGGGATAAACTCCAGTATCTTTCTATACATGGATGATCTGGAGTTTGATAAAGTTTTTATTGCCACAGAATTTTCAACCACAGATTTTGAAAAAGCCTGAAGGGCCGTTGGTTTCTGTTATAAAGTAAGATAATTATGAAAAAGTTAAGTGTATCTTTGTCACATCAATCTTGAATCACATACCTTCTTCGAAGGCTTCTTTAAATTTCACCTACGCGTCAGTGGCATTTTTTTAGCACTTTCCAGCTGCGCTTCCAGGTGGCCTATCTGTAGTACTTTCTTGCTGCGCACTTGACTTGTTGTAACGTGTCATTATTATCTGGAAGTATTCTAACGTGTATGATCAGACAATTAAATACGATATGCGGAAAAGTTAATTTCAGGTTTTGTGTATAAATATCACAGATGAAAAAATATTTCAATAATTATGTATATATCACACACCATGAAGAGTTATTAAAACGAAGTTAAACGTTATTAAAAGAAATTACTTACGTTTTCAGCAAATCACTTTTCATCACTTTCAGTAATTTTTAATCTATGCTAGAGCGTACTACATCATTTAACCCCTTCGATCCGTTCGGACGAACGGGGTGAAATTTAATCAATATTAACTTAAAATTAGTGGAGCTAGAAATTGAAACAAAACAGTAATCAGCAATAGGTAGCATGATGTATTCAGATTGAGTAGTTTATAACAGGAGTTTACATGCATACACACATTATTTCACATCTCATTATGTAATCAACAAACAGCCACAAAATAGATTGGGTTTTGTAAAACCATCCCAACACAAGGCTAATAAAATACACAAGTTCCACAGATAACCAGTTTATTTGCACATTTCCCATTTTGAGTGTTTTGTATACCAAATGTTACTGGCTATGTTTGTTGTATTTTAATGAACTTCTGATTCCGGTTGATGGAGATCAAATTAATGCAACAGTTTTGAAGGATAAATCTGTGATGAGGTCTAACTCTAAGCCATCAAAATATTAATTCTGAATGGTTTCACGAATAGGGTTTCGATATTGATGAAAATCAATAATAAGTTGATGGAGTCAGAAATAAATAAAAAAAAACAAACAAAATAAACATTAAAACAAACTTCCGGGTTTAAGATATTGAAATGGGATTGATGTGTACTCACATATTACCACACGTAAATATGTAAACTGAAACTAAAAAATAACGTTTCAGATAAAGATACTTATATTAAAAACAGTAACGATTAAATTCTGAAGTTAAGTAATTTGTCAGTTCATTAGAATTTGTACACTTATGCGCTTATTAAGTAAAACAGAGAACCTTTAGCTATAAAAATTCAGAAAAATGGTTTCTGATCGTCCAAAAACAACTCCAAGGAGATTGATAGAAAACGCTGATAGTTTTTTAAAAGCGTACAACACACACAGAATTGAAGACGTTCACACTCCAATTCCCAAACCAAGGCCAATATCAACATCCACCCGTAAGTATAAATAAGAATGAATATATGCAGTAGTTTTTAATGAGTTTTATAATGTTAAAAGAGACTGATTCACCGCCCGTGCCAAAGCCACGAAATTCTCTCTTAAATCATAAAATAAAAAGTTCTGTAGAAGATTTAGAAAATGGAGTTAAAGTTATGGAGTCAGACTCAAATTCAATTGATATTATATGTTCGGAGAAAGCCAACATTCATCATCGGTCAATGAACATTAATAATGACAATAAATCAAGTCTAGGGATATTTCCATCAGGATCAAGCAGTAAGATATAATTATTCCAATCGCATCTGAAACATAATCCGATATAATAAAACTTGTTATAATGTATTTTTAGATATACGTTTTTCTATTGACATGCAGAATGTGAGATCTAAAAAGGGAAGAAATAAGTTATCAAATTTACCAAAAATTCATAGCTCCAGTCGAAAATCTAAATCAAAAAAGGCGAAATTTGACAATGATTCATATTTTCTACCAAATTGTAGCATTCTTTAGATAATTTTGAAAATGAGAAGAGGAATATCAATAAAAACTTGACAAAATCAACATAACATTCTTTTAAACGAAAGGATGTTTTTTTCTTATTTCTTGAATTAAAATACAGCGATGCTTTTTTCCACCTTCGATATAATTTCTTTTTTATTGCATTTTTTTATTCCTCTTGCTAATTAATTCTAAAATTTCATTATCTGTAAAACTAACATCTCTGGGATCAAGTTCTTCTTTTGAGTGATAAAAACATTCCTCCCTTTGGTTTCAAATTGGTTGTATTTTCAAACTCCATTGGAATCAGTGTTCTGGAGGAAGGCCGCATTTCAAAAATATGAACCAGATGGGCTATCACTAATTTTACTTCCGCCAATGCAAACCTCATTCCTATATAATTTAAGCTTACATTTAGACATATTACGACATTTCTGATTAAATTATTTAAATTCATGAAACCTATGCAGTTTCGTGGCCCGTGTCCGAAAGCCATGAAAGTGTAAGGATTTATTTCCGCCTTTCTCTCGGGAGAAAAACGTTCCGGATCAAATTTTTCTGGTTCCGGATAATTCCTCTCATCGTGATGAATCTCATAAATTGGAATTGTTATCCTTTGTCCATTCTTTAGAATGAAATCCGTTTCCGGGAATTTATAATCTTCGGAGCAATCTCGATCTGTGAACATTGCTGGTGGATACATTCTCAACGTCTCTATATATTTAAGTAAATAAATGCTGAGCTGGAGGATACTACAATACAATGCAATTTTAAAATTTTAAATCCCCACCATTTACAACCATATCCAAATACTTCATTTGCATTAGAGTCTCGTAATTGAATTCTCCACCGTTTTCTTCCAGAAGGGAGTAAATTTCATTTCTGAGCTTCTCTTGAATCTCTGGATGAAGTGCCAGTACATAAGATACATACAAGAGGAGAGATCTCGTGGGATCATATCCCGCTAAAAAGAAAAGTGCACAATTGGCGGCAATCATATCATCATTCAACAATTCCTTTGAGGGGGTGTCTTTAACTGTAATCTGAGCTTCCCTCTCAAACGAATCCAGTTCAGATTCATCCAGTTTCAATTTCCCTTCCCGTGCTTCTATCATTAGTTGGAGGAAATCTTGACGAGGAATTCCATTTTTCTGACGAGATTCAATATTTGCATTTATAACATTGGAAAAGAAATCTTCTGTACTCTTTCCAAAAAGTGTGACCCCAAGGAGAGAAGCTAATTTTGGGAACTGGGTTGAGAGAATGAAACGAAAGAGGACAATTGGGCCAAGAGTCAGTTGCATTTTCTTTGCCATGGATTCAAATAAAGAAGGCTCTTCCTGATCAAATGTTTGGCTATCGATTCCACAAACCTGAAAATTAGAAAAATCATATAAAGTTCAAAATTTAGCAGAAACTAGAATTTTTTCTTACGGCTGAGGCAATTATGTCCATAGTCAATTTAGAATATGCAGCATTCAAATGAATTTCCCCATTTCCATTTTGACTCTTTTTCTGAATATAATCCACCAGTTTCTTTGCAATTTGATCAAATAGAGGGAAAAGACGTTTGATCTTCCCCGTTGTAAATGTTGGACTTAACTTTGATCTCAGGGATTTCCAGGAAGATCCATTCATAAACACGAGAGAATTGTTCATGAGTGAATGGGATTCTTGGAATTGTCCCTGTCGATTTGAGAAATGGTCAAAATCCTTGACAAATATGTTTCTCAACATTCCAGCATCTGAAATCAGGAATTGATCTAATCCGAATTGACTTGTTACACCGAGATATGCTTTTGCTTCAATCATCCTCTTGTATTGGGAATGGATGATCCCCATCACGGTTTCTTTACCAAAGAACATTTTAAGGATGTTGATATTCCCACTTCCGAAATTAAAAATTCCATGTTTAAGAAAGTATTCAGATCTTGAATCATTCTGATTCTTATTGTACAGAAGGTATAAAAGAATTAGGAAGAAAATTAAAGCGTAAATTATTAACATTTTGAAACAATACGATTAAAATTCACAAAACTATTTCAAGAAGATTACACTGCTTCAGACTCAGTTGAATCAACTGATGAAAATATCTGTTTGACTTATTACATCAGATATAACATTGTTGGGATTTTTTGTATCATAATGATGACAACGTGTGTAGAAAGGGAACAACATGAAATGTTAAATTAAAACGGAAACATGCCCATCATTCTAGGGACCAAGCCAGTGCTCTATATATTAATTAAAATAATTTTAAAAATCTAAAAGCATTTAAAGAATTATATTAAAAGCATATCATTAGTTTGATAATGTTAAAGTGATAAAAAATGTTCTTTTTGATGTGTATGTTTTACAATTGGGATGGTCATCTGACGAAGAAATTCCCTTGTAAATTGCACTGTTGGTTGATGGAGAGAATGAATCGTCCTCGACGGGAGTGGATGATTATATAAGTTATTAGTTTGAGCAGTAGTGACATGACAACAACAAAGGTGCGGAGAATGATTCAATCTATTTCTTCTATTACATTATTCTTATGCAAATATTGACTGACACTTTATTGTTCTATGACAGAAAATCATAATACGTTTAAATGAAATGTAAACTTCAACATTATAACAACATTTAACATATAAATGTAAAAGTAAGTATTTTAAAAACTAAACTTAAAATGGAGTGTTTTATGAATAAGTAGGAAGAACTGTTCTTAAAATTGAGCGATTTTTTATAGGTTTTTAATTTCATCTATCATGCAATAATTTTAGTCTATATTTTTATCTTTGGTGATCAGGTGGAAGATTGAACATTTTAATAAGGAACGAAATTAAGTTCTGTGAGATATCATCAACAGCTGTTGTCAAAAAATTGAAATTGTATTATAATGCTTATTAAGGGATGAAACCCCTTTATAAGATTGTCTTATCCGTCCGTCCGTCCGTTGGAGCTCTAACTCTCGAACGCGTTGACGGATCTTCATGAAACTTTAAACGTAACCTCTTTATGACATGAGAACGGCTGGCTATGTTTTTGGGCCCTGTAGGTCAAGGGGTCATAAGGGACGTAAGGGGAGTCAAAAGGTCAAAATCGAGTAAAATGTCGATTCTGATCGGTTTTCGTATTGAGAATCCAATTTTGACGTTTATTTTGACCTCCGATGATCCCGTAACCTTCAAAAGGTCATAAGGGACTCGATTGAGGTCAAAAGGTCAACATCGGGTAAAGTATCGATTGTAATCGGTTTTCGTATGGAGAACCCAATTTTGACGTTCATTTTGAC
Organism: Desoria trispinata; assembly: GCA_034695165.1. NCBI lineage: Eukaryota > Metazoa > Arthropoda > Collembola > Entomobryomorpha > Isotomidae > Desoria > Desoria trispinata. The sequence goes on from JAQFZB010000105.1 coordinate 20,162, forward strand.
CTCCCATTATCCCGTGACCTTCATAAGGTCATAAGAGACGCAAGGGAGGTCAAAATTGTGTCATTTTCGTGTTGTTTCACCCCTTGGTTACATTCGTTGTAACGGTTTATTAAGATAATACAATGATTAGCAAATTCCGCACCCTCCAGATTATACGAGTATGATTTTAAATCAAATTTTAAAAGCATAACTTTCCCTTATGTTTAAATTATTGAAAGCAATTTTTACTTTGTTCCCTTGAATTAAGAGGGTAAATTAAATCAAATTAAAGAGTTCTTTTTCTTGTTTTTAAACCGTTTATTGTGTTTAGATCTGGCAGGTTAATTTCTGACAGAAATTCTACTCTACATAATATTTAAATTACAATTTAGTTATACTCGCTGTGACTCACATTCACTTCTTCCTGTTTCATTTCTAATAATGGAAAGTTGTGTTGCTACCCACAAATTATTTTATTTATAGTTGGACTTATTTTTGCCCGGTGACGTAAGAAGAACCTCCGTGGGGTAAAAACTTCGCCATACCACTAACAACTCCCATAGGCCGAGCCCGATGATTCTAGGAGATTAGTCGTAAATGTCAGTTTCTTTTGATTAACTTTTTGTATTATAATTTATAACGTTTACAATAAAATACTCACATCGAGTCATCACCGGGAGGATCTACAGTTGACGTTTTTGAACTTCAAATTCAATTTGAAAGTTATAAGGATGAGTAGCAATAAACTCATGATTAGTTTGTTCGAGTGCGTAGTATTCCGTCATTTGGGCAGCAGTAACACACGCATAATGTCTACAAAACTCATCGAAATCGTAGTTCTTGTGAAATGGAAGTACAGAATATTTAATCGATTGAGACATCTAAAAATAGCTAATTAATTAATAATTGATAATTATTACTCAGTGATCTTATTGAATTACAAGCATACTAGTTTCCCATGAAGCGTATGATCTTTGCGCATTGTAAATTTCGTTGAATAGAAGTAATTTTGAGCAATTTCCTGCCCTCCAAGTGCCAATATCCACCAATAAACACTTATTTCTCATAACTACTTTTATCTCAAAATATTTATCATCAAATTTTAAATGAAATGGATACCAGAAATAAATTGGTTTATTCCAAAATTCAAAAGACTTTGGATTATTTCTTGTGAATATATTTTGTAACCTGTACAAGATATTACACTTGGACTCTAACAACGTCTTGTTGTGAATTCTAATTACATGATGTGGATAGTCCATCAAAGGAATTGGTTTTCTGCACTCTTCAGTTTCCTTCCTACGATAAGGACAGGTAACGTTACTTTAAAAAAAAATATTGTAATACTTCAACATATGCACAAAAGTATATTAAATCCAAATTCTCACCGATATTCACAAAGTTTTAAATGATGTTTGAATACAGCTCCAAGCACATTCATTCTGCATCTAGAATCTTAATATAAAGAATCTAAAGTCAGATCGTTTTGACGACTTTGTCTTTCCGCAACAACGCTAGCTTGAAGATTTGATTGGCAGATTTCACATTTAACAATTTCATTTGCTTCTAGTTGTTCGTAGCACAATCCGCAAATCAAGTGTCCATTTTCAATGCACTCCATAATTGGGGATGCGCTAGGTTCATAGCAAATGGTACATTCTAGAAGCTTCTTTATTGCTTCTGGTGTCAGATTTGAAGCCATTGCTAAATAAACGCAATTGAATAGAATTCGCCTAATGACAAATTATACTAACAAGTTTGAAAATTGTGAACCATAAATTTTTAAGTATGAACTGCGCAAAACATATTTAATTGTGTCAATAACTAAGCTCAAACAGAAGTGAAATGAATTTAATCTTTTGTTGGAAGTTTTAATACACTGAGTGATAAACTTATCTGGATTTAGAGTGCATTTGTATTAAATAAAACCCTAGCTAACTATTTATGAAAATCACTACCAACACCGGATTTAAACCCGTAAAAAAATTTAAAAAATGAATTATTTGGGATGAAAAAAGGTGAAAGTAAGTAACAATGCTATACGATAGAACTAACTGATCTAATTAAAGGTGTCCGATTTAATAAATTGCCCGTGACACTAATTTCCGATTCCTAAATTACCAATGGTTTGCAAATGTCCGACATTTTTCTTCATAACATTATGGCTAAGACCCTTGATATTTATCTTCAACTTAATAAACTCATAATTTATTTCAATGCCTACAATGCATACAATAAAACGGGTAATCCAGCATATCAATGGGCTTTTGTAAATCGTGTGGAGAATCACCAACATGAGATAAGTCTTTTTTGTCGGTATAGTATTTCCAGATAATGTAAATAGTTTTATGTTGACAGAATCATTTTGATAAATGTGTTTACAATTATTATGTCGTTAAAATTACTTAAAAACAATCATGATAAATTATCTTCAAGATTGTTATTAAAACTTTGGGGTAAACACTTGATATTTATTTATAGCTTAACTTATAGCTTAACTTTAATGCGTTCAATACGTACATAAGATTACTAAATTCAACATGTCTTTTGTCCATCATGGAGGGTCAATAACACAGGATGATAACATTTCCTGATAATGATGTCAATAGTTTTATTTTGCATAATATTCTTTTTTGGAGAACGTTTTACAATCGTCTAAATCTCCAATCATAAAATGATATACAATAAAATTATCTTCATCAAATTATTGAAAATGTTATGGAAATGATTACAACGGGCCAATTCAAGTCATTTAATTTTGTCACTTCGCAACATTTGTTCATAAGCCTTGCGAAGTTTGACGTGAGTTGAAAACTCAAAAATCTTCGCATAGCGACATTTAAAAAAACATATAGTAAAAAAATATTAGTTTTCTTCTGTTGCTAAGAACAACACAGGGTTCGCATGGAAAATGTTCGCATCGTTCGCAAACTCCGCAACTGAAGTTACGAAGCGACGTTTGCATAGATTACGATAGTGACGTGAGTTGGCCCAATGATTTATTTTACGTTTACAATAGTAGTTTCCACCATTTTCAGCCGGATTCAATGCATTGCTGTGAATTGAAATATACGATAAACGTATTCAGTCTTTGGCGAATCATGTGATGTGGGCAATATGAAGAGTGCCTATATGTTTGCTGTTTACTGGATTATTAACCAATGAATGAATTTCCGTTGTTAAGCTCAATGCAGTTTGATGCAAAAAAAAACAACCGTTTGTCCCTGGCTGATGAGTCGATGATTTATGATTTATTAGTTGGAATATTAGCAACAAAGGTACACAGAATGATGCCATACGTTTCATTTCTTAAGCCTTTAAGCATATATTGGACTTTTCTATTCATCTTACAACCATAACATGAAACGGACAACATGTAAAAAATAAAACTTACAATTTCTTTAATGTCATGTTAATTTAATGAATATTCATTGGAGACAAAAGACTCAAATGTATGATTTTTATGCAACTTGATTTAATTAAAATATTTATTTTTTGAAATTAAGGTACATTTGTTTTTAATTCCTTGGATTAAATGCAAGAAACATTCCGTCTTTTGGCTTCAGTATTATATTATTTTCAAATTCCATTGGAATTACTGTCTTTGAAGATGGTTGTATTGTAAAAGAGTGTACAATATGGGCAATCACAAGTTTCACTTCAGCCAGAGCGAATCTCATTCCTAAATCAATGTATTGTAATTAACAACTCAAAATTAAATTATTAATAATATCGTTTAATTATTGAAATGAATTAAAACCAATGCAATTTCTGGGTCCTTGTCCAAATGTGAGGAGTGTGTATGGAACTAATTCTCCCTTCTTTTCGGAGGAGAAACGTTCGGGATCAAATTTCTCCGGTTGGGGATAATATCTTTCATCATGTTGGATCCCATAGATTGGAATAGTTAACACTTCCCCTTTCTTGATTGTAATATTGGTCCCTGGAAATGTATAATCTTGAGTACAACCTCTGTCCGTATTGGTCACTGAGGGGTACTTTCTCACCGTCTCTGAAAATCAATTATATACGTTTGTTTTTTCATAATTACAAAAAGTAACCCCTATTTAGAATTATTCCTTCTACCGGTAATGACCATATCCAAATACTTCATCCCCATGACCCCTTCGTAGCTAAACTTGCCCCCATCTCTTTCAAAGGATTCTTCCACTTCCAACCTCAATCTATCCTGTATTTCAGGATGAAGTGCCAGCTCATAGGTGCAGAAAGAAAGCAGGGATTGGGTCACATCATATCCAGCCAGGATAAATAGGACACAATTGGCAGCAATGGCATCATCATTTAAAATATCCTCTTTATTGATTTCCATTGTTGTTGACTCTTTTTCTTTCAGTTGGGCATCTTTCTCAAAAGTCCCCAGCTCAGATTCCTCCAGTTTCAGCTTCCCTTCCCTTGCTTCCAACATGATCTGCATGAAATCATTTCTCCCTACACCACTCTGCTTTCTGGCTGCAATGCTGGCTTTGATTCCATTCTGGAAGAAATCTTCAGGTTCCTTCCCAAACATTGTGATCCCAAGGAGATTGCCTATCGTTGGGAAATTAGTGGCGATGATGAAACGAAGAAGCATCTTGAGGCTAAACTTAAATTCCAGTTGTTTCCCCATTTTTTCAAAGAGAGATGGTTCATGTTGATTAAATGTTTGGCTGTTAATTCCACAGACCTGCAATAAATTTTGAAAAAATACAAGATCCAAAAATTAAATTAGAAATTAACTTACAGCATTAGCGATAACATCCATTGTTAACTTGGAATATCCATCCGTTAAATTAACTTCCCCATGAGCTCCATCCCCTTGTTCTTTAAGATAGCTGACTAGCTTCCCAGCACTTTCATCAAAAAGAGGAAAAAGTCTTTTAATCTTGCCTGTTGTAAATGTAGGACTCAATTTAGATCTTAATATCTTCCATGGAGATCCCGTCATGAACATGAGAGCTTTTCCCATGAATGACTTTGTATTCTTGAAGAAGCCTCTTCGATCAATGAAATGATCAAAGTCCTTGACAAGAATATTCTTCAACATCTCTGGGTCGAATATAGTTATTACCTTAACCCCAAAGTCATTCAAATGTCCAAAACTGGCGTTGGCCTTCCTCACTTTTTGGTATTGATCCTTGAACATGTCCAAAATGGTAAATTTGGTAAATTTGGAAAACGTCATTCGCAGAAAATTAATATAAGTGCCTCCAAAATCTACAATACCATGTTGTTTTAGATATTTGGTTCTTGTACGATTTTGAAGGTTTAAACGGAGTAGAAAGAAAAGTAGAAAAGATATTAAAAGGAGGAAAAACATTTTCTAATTCTTTATATTTATAGCAAAATTATATTTAATTCTATTCTAGTCGGAATTAATTTGATTTATTATAAAAAATTAAAGGATGACATCTGAAAGCTAGTGCACGACTGTTGTTGAATTAATCTTTACGTAGTAACAGAACCGAAAGCCTGGACTTGAACATGTGGGCAAAGTTAGTATAAAAAGTCAATTTGTTTTGCAAGGGAACCTTTTTGGTTGATAGTTTTGAAAATACTATAAATGAGTTATCAACTTTGAGAATAAAATGAAATACAAATTTTACTGTTTTTGTTTTAACTTCGTTTTAATCAAATATATTTATAAAATTATGTTATTAATAAAAAAAATTATTTACCATACGGAGAATTATGGAGAAATTATCACGTCCCTTCTCTATAGGTTCATTTACCAAATAGAAAGAAAATGAATACTACATATATTATCAAAATAACCAAAATCTCTAAACACCTGATTCTTGATTTTGAATGCAATTGAATTCTTAAAATATTAGCAAAATTCGTATTCACATAAGTAGTTCAGTTCTCATGAAGAGTTTCCCTTGATGGATATTTAGTGGAGCTAAACAAGTTGAGAACGACCTTCTATATCTATTGTATCTTATGCAATCCTAGTCGTGTTATATTCTCGTTAACAGCATAATAATGACACACAAAATCCATACATCTCTAAGAGCCTATGCCTATAGTTAATTTATTGAAAACTGGAATTTAATTGTAGGCATCTACTTTTTAAGTCTTTCATGATTTAAATTTAAAGTTACATGTTTTCTGTAACAAATTGATTAGTTTTTACATGTAGAGTACTTATTATACGCATTAATCAGTTACTTTAAATATTAATAATCTATATATAGAAAAATCTATTTAAATGGCAAAGTAATATTTAACGTAATTGTTAAATTACCATGACAACATAGAGGGGCTTAGGCTTTAGTCGTTGCCTGAGTTCTTGGTGGTTGTGTTGTTCTTGGAGGTTCAGTTGGTCTTTCACATCGTGGATCTCTGAATGCACCTTGGTTGGAACAACCAGGTATAGAGCGTGGATTAACGGCTCCTAGAATGTGGATTTGGATTGACATAAACCCTGAGAATTTATTAAAATTCAGTGATTCTTTACCTGGATAACATAGAGGATTTTTTGATGTTCTGAGTGTTGTATAATAATCTTAAAAGAGGGGTAAATGGGTTTTGAAAACAAGAAAATTCTCGTTTTCCCACTAATCCACTAAAACTTTCAAAAAATCACCACACCTTCATTTTTCGTAGAATTTGGATGAAATTTTGCATGCATGCACGAAAAACAATTACTTTGAAGCAAAATCCTAAATTGAAGAGCTGCCATTGAGGGTCCACGCAATAGAGCGTGTCGAATTTGATGTCGTTGGTGGCAGAATTGAATAATTAAAGAATTCGCCAGGAGTGAAGAAATTCACCAATGAGACCTTATGGAAAAATTCGTAAATAGGATCAAGTTTGGGATCGGCTGTGACGTTAAACAGTTTTGTAGATTTAAACATTAAAACAAAAGAGCATATATTAGATAAGTTGTTTTGTTTGAGGGGAACTTATTTTGCGGATGCGTATTTATATGCTTTATTTGTGGCATTCCATTCGAATCTCGAAACAATTATCGAATCAAAGTCGTGAGGTTGAAGATCCACAATTAAGCCGGCATTTTGAATTTCCAAAGTCTTGCTCCGTTATGTGAATACAGTACATGTGAGATCAGAGTAATGTTCAGTTTGAATGCGAGACCAAAAGTGCGGAAATAGTGCAAAAATAATAATAAAATTCACAGGAACTTTCATTTTTATAAATTTTACAAATAATTATAAAATGGATCAATTTAAACCCAATTTTGAAAGATTACTTGCATATCTATCTATTTAGATATAATTATTAACGATGTGGTATAGTTGTAACTTTGCCTTTAAAAATGAGAAATTACTTAATACCTTGTGGTACTACCGTACTTATATTATAAATCTACATAAATCGTTGACAATTATCTACAATTGAGATCAATTTAGCGTTAATTGCAGCTATATAGTGGTAAACTTTATTATATGAAACCCAATGGTAGCTTAACAAAACTAATGAGCTACTGAACCCAACGTTGTTAATGCCTTGGCTAAAATAGTCTTAAAAGTCACCTTCAACTGCGTCGTTATAGCGAGTTCATTGGCAATTCCAATAATATCCAATAATATCATGAACTACTAGCATTTCATGTCATGTAAAATTGTAATATACTATAGAATGAATTAGTAAACCCATTGATTTTCATAACGTTAGAATAACATGTCTAATAGCTGTCTAAAGTATGGGACGTAGCATGTAAATACAAAAATAAATAAATAAAAATGGAACAACAATAGAATCGCAAAATAAATAATAGAACAACTTGACATCTTTATTTTGTAAACCAAGTAAACCCTTTAAGTATTAATTTTATTCCAATATATTATGTGTATATTTAAACATAACTGCTATTCCGACTGAGAGCTCTAAAGTTGACGGCGTTCTAATGCGTGTACTAAATATAAATTTTTATGGGAAGATACTCTTTTTTAAAATCAACCCATTTGTTTGGAAAAATAGAGATATTTGCTTTTATTTTACATTACACGAACTTTAGATTTATGCAAACATATAGCCCAAAATTTACGGGGAATTTAAACTAAATTTTACTATCGAAATTTTAAACAATACACATTATTGTGCGATGGTTTTTTCAATCAAGTTTTCTAATAATTATTTCCAGGATATTGGATTGACTTGGGATGTCATGTTATTAAATTTGGAATACAACAAACTTCGGTAAGGTAATAAGAAAAATGTCAAGTTCTTCTATTATTCATCTTCATGTTTGACATGCTATTTTGTTTATCACATTCTAAAAGTATTTTGGTGTCAAATCATTTTCATGTTATAAAACCGTCAATATGTATATTGTATAACATAAAGCATAATGTGTCTAATATTCTAGTGTTGTGCAGATTCTTAGCATAGCCTATCAGAAAAATAAATAATGCCACCAAACAGAATGACTAATCATTTTAGGTGTGTAGCCCCAAGTCAAATTCAATATGGAGCATAGTGATAAAAGAAATACCTCTCAACCGTTTTACAGCTCAATAGTATATGTTTCATGAGCCCTGAGGTTTGAGCAAAAAAGTAATGATGAATTTCAATAAATTGTTTCATGTTCTACAAATTGCCATGATTATAAAATCGTGCGTAAAATAGTTGTATTTGATAGACATGTCCATAAAAATAAGATTTTCGTTCAATTTGTTAGTGTGGTGAATATTGTTACAAAATATATGAGGTTTTCATTTGGAATAGCAATTAATGTATTATCAATTAACTTATATTGAAAATCATGATTTTCCAAAATTCAATATACTACTTCGACTAGCCTTATAACCATCATGTGTTTAAAATTGACATATGAGGATTTGTTAGAGTAATAAATTTAATTAAGTTTAAAAGCTGCACTTTGGGGATGGATTAGGATTATTTTCAAATATCATTTTACTAAAAAAAAGGTTGATTATTCTATCTGTACTGTTTAACCTTGCATGAGTTTACGGGAAATAATACAATTTAACGTAAGTTCAATTACGTTAGAGTTCTCTTAAGTTCAAATTACGATTTGATAATTGATCCACTATTTTAAAAATTTTCTCTAGAAAATCTGATATCTACACAAATACAAAGTCTGATATAATGTAATATAACAAAAACCTCTTTCGTAATTCAGTTCTTAAAAGGTCATTGCTCTCTTTTCCATTCTCTTAAATATTAAACTGCTGAACATTGTAAAATTGAATTATAGAAATCGTTAATATAATAAACAAACCTATATGTTTGCTCAAAATGATTTAAAATATATTGAATTCATTGAATGATTAATCTGTGCAGGCAGAATTGAAGAATACAGTTGATACAGAATCCCAATGCCATAACATGAGCCGGGTTTTCCTTTTAGAGACAGGATGAGTTGGAGATATTTATTTGTGGATTTGGCATCTCTCAATCTATTCTCTCAATTAGAGCTGTACAGATCTTAATTAAGCGGCCGAGGGTTTGTATGAGAACCAGGACTCTTTTAGAATAAAAACAGAGACAATGGAATTGGAATGAGGCTGGGGATTTTTGGGCTAAAAATGGACTTGAGATGGATTGAGATTGAAGGGAATTAATTCCCTGGGCTCACTGTCTGTCTCTCCGCACAGGAATCTCAGACACTCACCAGAGCAGCTTTCGAACGTAAGTTACTCTTCATCCCCATTGAAATTTATACTGTTTCATTGTCTAAGCTATTATTTAATAAACTGTGAGTATTTAATCGTCTTAATTATTACGAAAGCTTTTAAATTAATTTGGATAAAATTAGCATTTAAAAAATAATTGAAGCTGATTATTTCTAACAAGGAAAAGTAACAGACGGAGGTATTTAACACAAAATAGAGAAACATTTTAGAATTTTGGGAATTTTATATTATTGAGAATTCTGGGTAAATTAGTTTCTGTTGAATTCTTCATTTGGAGTTAGAATTTTTAACCAATATCAAAAATCAATTTAGAATTACATTCAAAGTTCAATTTAAATGAAGATTTTTACCCTAAATGAATGCATGTGTCTGACTGCATGTTTAAGAAATATAATTTAACTTTTAATGGTTTAGAAGAGATTAGACGTCGTTTTCCATTAATTTTAGGAAGAGAAAGTTTCTAATTTTAAAATAAGGATAAAGAAATAGATAATTCCCTTGTCGGAAATAATAGGAAAATGGATTGGTAAAACCCATTATAATAAAAATGATACACTTTTTGTACAAAAATAAACCAAAGCTCTGAATATGAGGGCAAACCTCATGTCTTCTATCGTATATCTGCATGCCAAGTCCAAGCAGTGCTATTAAATAATATCTGGATGTTTTAATTAATTAATTAGTTAATTGATTTAATGATTTTCCAAATAGGAAAGCTCAAGAGCTGTTCTTCCTAAGAACTTAAGAATCTGAGAATCACGTTTCCATCCGAAACTGAAATAGAAACCCGGCATTTAAAAGTCCAGGACTAAACGGCCTAAAGATGGTTATTGAGCAGAAGTTCGTCGCGGGTCAAGAACCCGATCCAACGGAGTATCTCTTTATCTCCATGGAGATGAAGATGAAGGACATGGCCAAAGCATACGATGGCAAAACAGCATGTTGGGTCCCAGATCCCGCTGAGGGTTTCATCCAAGGAGAAATCCGAGGAACTGAAGGGGACAATGTCAAAGTCTGGACCGGAAATGAAGAAAAGACCTTCAAGAAGGATCTCGTGGGACAAGTCAATCCACCCAAGTACGAGAAATGCGAAGACATGTCCAATCTCACCTTTTTGAATGATGCCTCCGTTCTTCAGAACTTGAGATCACGTTATATGGCCAAGTTGATCTATGTATGTTTTTCAGTTTAGGGTTAACAATTTCAACCTATGAACCTAACTTGAACCTTTTTAATAATATTGCAGACCTACTCCGGCCTCTTCTGTATCGCCATCAACCCCTACAAGCGTTACCCCATCTACACCATCAGGGCCATGAGGATCTACACGAACAAACGTCGTAATGAGGTGCCACCCCATATTTTCGCTATTGCTGAAGGTGCCTACCAGAACATGATCCAGGACCATGAAAACCAGTCTATCCTCATTACTGGAGAGTCTGGAGCTGGAAAGACAGAGAACACGAAGAAGGTCATTGCCTACTTTGCCTCTGTTGGGGCATCCACCAAGGAAGCAACAGTCAAGAAGATCTCCCTTGAGGACCAAATTGTCCAGACTAATCCCGTACTTGAGTCCTTCGGTAATGCCAAGACAACCCGTAATGACAACTCTTCCCGTTTCGTAAGCAATCCATAAAATATAATTTTAACCTAAAAGTTAAAATATGAACCTAATTTTAACCTACTACAATACAGGGTAAATTCATCCGTATCCATTTCGGACCCACTGGAAAATTGGCTGGTGCTGATATCGAGTCTTGTGAGTTGGGATTTGGATAAAAACGTTATAAATTATAAGAAAAGTATTTTTGAATTATTTTCAACTAATTTTGTAAAGATCTGTTGGAGAAGGCCCGTGTCGTGTCTCAAATGCCCCTGGAGCGTTGCTACCATATTTTCTACCAAATCATGTCCAATGCTGCTAAAGCTAAGGGCGTCAAGGATGATTGTTTGTTGGGAGATGATATCTATTTCTACCATTTCGTATCTCAGGGTAAAATTACCATTCCCGGAATCGATGACAATGAAGAGTTCGAAGCTACACATGTAAATCTATTTTAAATTAAAAAACATCATTTTAAACCAAATTTTAAAGTTATATTCAAAATTCAATTAATTTTTGCAAATTCAGGAAGCTTTCGAAATTCTTAACTTCACCAAAGAAGAGCGTTCAGATGTCTACAAGATTTCTGCATCTGTCATGCACATGGGTGAAATGAAGTTCAAGCAGAAGGGTCGTGAAGAACAGGCTGAACCTGATGGCATGGAGGTCAGAAATTAATATTTAAAAATTCATTGCATTTAAAAGATTTAATTAAAAATGGCATTTTCTATTAAATTAGTCTGGAATCAACTGCGCCAAATTGTTGGGAGCTGATGGAGAGACGATGTACAAGAACATTTGCAAACCCCGATT
>JAQFZB010000106.1:0-32014 GCA_034695165.1 Desoria trispinata
GTGACTACTCTCATATGCTCATTGATTTTAGTTTAAACCAAAACGATAAATACAGAATACGAAATAATGTGTTTCCAGAAAATTGTTACGTTTATATTGAATAAAGTTAATTTTTTTATTCAGTTATTGTTCTTATTTCAATCCCCTAGCCTCTGTTCCGTACTCGCTAGTCTCTCGTACGTCACCTCGGCTAGAGGAACTCTTATCAGCAGTTCAAAATTAAATCATCACACTAATATCTTTGGGTGGCTAACATGCATTTATTTATGTCGAGTTAAAGCGTATAGCCACTGCTGGGTACATGCGAAAGCATGGACCCAGCAGTGGCTATATGCTATCATCAGGCCACTTTATAATTTTCTATATGGTTTCATGACAATTATTTTATTTTTCCCTTTTGTTTAAACTGCTAGGATCGGTTTTTGTAAACAAATTAAATGCGTCCCACTTTATAATCTAAGTCAACTTTTACAATTAGTTTTCTTCGATAATACTTTTGCGAATTTAAAATAATAATATGATAAAGATACAGGCCTGTCATATATCATTACATCCTATATCACGACGAATTTACAAAATAATTCTGTCTTTTTCTACATTCAACTGAAACTGAAACGCGAGCAGAGGATCTTCATAATTTTAAAATGTACACAGAGAACTTTTATAAATTGGTTCATTTTGGTTTTATCCTCTCGAATTATTCTGGATGTTCAATGATTAGCTTCAATCTAAAAGGGAAATACTTTTTCATTAATAAAAAACATTTTAGGAAAACGCGATTTTCTTTACTTTTTTATTTGTTTCTTCTCATCACGTGGTCTTATTTTCTGATCCAAATACAATTGTATGAGGGAGGGAAAGCGCACCCACATTACTATGTTACTTTGTTATTTATAATCATAGCCATCATACTTGTCAGTGCTCTCATTATAATGGAGATGAAAATGGATTCAATGGTCCTTTGGATGAACTATACAACAATTTATTTCAAGAGATTTCAACGTAAACATTTAACAATATTCCACCCCCTCTCATTACTTCAAAATGGTCTCAAATGCTTGTTACATTTTCTTTGTAGTGAAATGGACCCCCGATTTGAATCCTAGAAAATCTCTGCTATCTCTGCTTCTAGATTTCTGCATGTTCTTCTGCACATTTGGAGCTGTAGCTATATCCCCTACGACCGCATTTCATTATTTTCTATTTCCTGATTGCCCTATTTATTTAATAAACCAATTTCCATTATGGCTACAAAACTGCCCCATCGTGTTTTGGGGATACACGTTAGTTGTAATCATTCATTCAACTATTGTCTGGATGACGTTGCTGACTTTTGGAATGGGAGCTATAATTTACATATGTGAGTGTCTGTAACTTGATACTAAATCAAATACAGAGACAATTTTAAATTCATTTTTTTCTTAGTTTCAATTTTACCACCATTGCTGACTCAGTTTCGTGTTAACTCAGCAAAGAATCCAATCCGAAGCGTACTATTCTTTCCAAAGGAATATATGTGTCTGGAACTGATACACAAATCCATGATCCATTTGGCAACTCCTGTGCTATTATTGATGTCCGTGGGTTTCTCTCACATAGCACTTTATTCTAATTATACCATTGTTAAAAACTGGGATGAACTAGGTGTTCTAAACAAGGTACACCTAAAGTTTTTCATGTACTCTAGCATTTAGATCAAAATTATGAAATTTAGCTTTTTTTTAACCCATGCCATAGTTAATGTTGTTGAGCTGGAGCTTAGTTGTACAAACGGTGTGGGGCCTTATACTGGAAATGGGTGGAAGATACAACATAGCAAGCAATGAAACCATTAAATCCATCAAAGATATACCCTGGACTAACAAGCATGAAAAGAAATTTCTCAGTAGATTTAAACGGAGATGCAGGGCCTTCAACTTGGGTTCGGAAGGACTCGTTAAAATAAGAAGATTGAGTATTTTAAAATTTCTTCGATCAATGATAAAAGGAACTTTCAACATGTTGTTAACTGTGGGAAAATCTGCAGAATAAAGTTACATCTAACCCAGCTATAAATTTCTAGTAAAAAGGAAATGCTGATATCTTATGCAAAATTATATTAAATGGAACATTTTCAAAATTTTATATTTTCTAACTTAAGGGTATTTTGATGCATTGATAATAGTATTTGTTCCTACGGGGCATATAATAATGTAGAATTTAAGAAAGTATTTAGTTGAAGAAAGATATATTTTAAGTTATGATTATCTAAGATAGAAAGAAAGAAGAAAATACCATCGATGAAGATATGGTAATTTTTGATTGGCAATTAGAATAAGCAGACTTTCTCTTTCGAATGTCTTTGTTTCTCTTTGTTGTCAATTTAAAAAAATGAATATTAAGTAGAGAAAAAGTAGATTAAGTTTTAGGGAAAATGATTAGAAACGTTCGTTAATTTCTTTGTATAATTTAGGACGCCACAGCAAGCGTCGTTCTTTGTAAATGGGGGGTATAAAAGGCCCAACAAAAATTTATAATTTAACATTGCTCCTTTGATCAGTCTCAAACATTGTTCCTTTGATCAGTCTGGATCATTGTTGTCTTGATCATTTTCTAAGAGTTAGTCGTCAACTCTGTCCATTTTCCCTACGATTTAATAAAATCAAGTCTTCGTCAAGTAAAGTAAAAGTCAAGTTTAAAGTTATTTCTTGTCACTATATCTGAGCTACGATTCCAAAGAAAGATCCATCCACTAAGCAAAAGAGTTTACAACGAGTAATTGTTGGTCTTACAAACCATAGTCACTTATTACTCCAAGTAAATACAGTATTTTTAAGGTTTACGATAATTCTTAGCGAAATGTATATTTGATACCAGAAATCTTGCTCTGTTTCATTTATTTATGATATGTAAGGAGTCTTAATAGATTCCCATACATTATAATGTAATATTTCAATAATGAATGCCACAAAGGCTAATAAAACTATTGAACTTGACAGAATAAATATGGAAGAGAGAAGCGAGAGGCTGAGGGGTTCAACATCTTTCATCTTGCATATACATGGGGGACTATAATATTGGAAAAAGTCATCAACCTGTCTCTTTATAAGACCCAATTGTCCACGCCTTAGCTCACTAAATATAATTAAATTAGTTCAAGCTAACTATAGCAATGAGATATTTGGGGCAATTAAACTTACCCGTAGAAAAAGAGTTTTCTGAGGGGCCAATGTTTTCTAACATACATTCCATTATAAGTTGGGAGTCCCTTTGAATCCAAATAAATTTGAGAAACATTATCACAAAAATCATCAAATGACATTAACTCTTCATGAACTTCCATTGTCCGATGTATGTAATGACGAAATGATACAAATGCATCTGATGTGGACATGTGCTGAAGAATTCCGTTCTCTGTGGATGTCATTTTTCCATCGATTTGTTCTTCGGAAGGATATATTTTCTATATTTGAAATCAATAAAAATAGAAATTTATACCTAAAATAAAATCAATAATTACTAATCAATATAACTCACGTTAAGAACGTAATGAATATTTCTAGCATTATAGTCCCCATAAATGGTAGTAGAAGTTTCAAGTAATTGTTCATAATTCTGAATTGCAGGTTTTCTTGTTGAAATGATTGATACAATGGATGCAGAATAAAGTGTGTTTAGAAATAATGCAAAAATTAATCCTGATCCTAGAACAAACTTTTGAGGCAATGCTGATGCAGAACTGCATCCTTCAAAACCACCTATGAATATTATTTTATAAATGTGATCATTCTTATAAACATGATGTATTACCAACCTTGTTGTGTAAGAATGGAAAAAATCTTGTACACATAAGTCAGCGTATGAAAGGATCGAATTCCTCGAAATCTTTGAATAAACTGGGAACTTTTAGCCAATAATAGGACAAAGATTAAAATAAGAGCCCATGTTTCAAGGGAATATGGTTGAAATATCAAATTCGTATAAAATGAATCATGCTGACGGAAAAATATCATTTCTCTGTAAATAAATCCATTGTTAGTTATTACATTATATAGGCTCCAATTACAATTATTTTAATTCTATAATTCTTTATGAGAAAACGGAACCTGAAGAGTATAACTGGAAATAAGAAATGTAGTTTTGATGCTCTTTCTATAGATAGCTCCAGTTGTTGGGATAAAAGTTCTCCCTCACCATCCAGAAGTTGTTTAGCCATGTACAATGCAGTTCCATTTTTGGTGAAAGATATGAATCCATCACTTTTAACAAATTCATTTCTAAAATCAACAAAATACATGAGATAACTTTTATCCAAAATTTAATTCACGTTTTAAAATGTAGAACTTCAATTACGTAAAGTTAAACATGATACTCAATTCCTCCAAAGTGTCTTCCGTCAGTTCAATACTTCTTTGGTATTTAAACGAGGGTGATTTCTAAAATATAAATTAACAAAATCAATATATTTGTCAAAAACGTGTTTTGATCTGAAATACATACGTAAATAATGGATCTGATAGTTTCCCCATGGAGATTAAATCGCCGTTTTTGGTTTAAAATACGCTCCTGGCTCCAAATGAAATTAAATTTTTTTTTCTGGCTCTATCTCTTGCAGTACTATATGACTATTTGTCTGGTAGAACTCAAGGACCCTCAATCCTTCCTCCTCGTTTAAATGAATTATATATAAATTTGAATTCAATGAGAATTCCTGTGAGAAGAATAATTCAGATAGTTCAGATAATAAGGAAACCACGAGGATATCCAAATGGATCACTGGATTCTCCAACAGTATGAATAATTTTGAATGATATCCTCTAATTTCACAATCATCACTTGTGATTGAATCAATCTAAATTCAAAATGATAAATTTAATATTGACCCCAGTTCTGTAACCAAAATTTAGAAAAACCATGCGCTAACCTCTTGCAAAAGTGATAAAATATCTGATGAATTTGGAGCCGCTAATGGAATTACTATTATCCCACTGTGATTCATCATGTCTGAACGACAGATTAGATGATGTAGATTTCCAGAAATGGAGTATTCAAATGAAGGAAGAATGTCTAAAAAACCCAAAATAAAATATAAGAGGGTTTTACCGATTTTTTATACCTTCTAAAATCCAAAATACCGTCGTAATAAGAACTTTGATTTTGGGAATATAATACAATTGGAAGAGGCTCACTGTTTAATATGTCTAGTTTCTTTAACAGAACCGAGATTTTCAAATTATTTACTAAATTCAAATAATCTGCAAAAAGGAGTAAATATATGACAAATGTATTATGCATTTTGACCAAACGATATAAAGTCTGCTGTGTCTTTTTTAACCGATTTTACAATTATCCTTGGAGCAAGAGCTAATCTCATTTCAATGTTGTAACGTGTAATACGTCTTTACATTGACATAAGAAGGAAAATCAATTTCCATAAATTCAAACTATGGATGTTTACACCATTTACTAAGTAACTATTTTAATATTTAAAAATAACACGTACGTATAGGCTTACATTTCTTATGTCAATCTAATATTGATTAGCTAAATTGATTAAAAAGGCGTTGAAGTATGAAAGTTCTGCGATAAATTTATTTACACACGTCAAATATAAATTGTTGGTTTTATAGAACCCTTACAGTTATTAAACTGAACCGTAAAGTGTCTGTGTCAATCAGAACCTGTCGTATAATTGTAATTAAAACATCTATGTCCTTCTATATGCATAATACATTTTGAAACTATTCCTCCCTTTCACTTCCGATATTTATGAAATAAAATAAAGACGCAAAACGTACACTCGACGCATTTTAGGCTTCATATTAATTATTCTTCCGCAATCCTAGGTTTTGAACACATCCCTATCCTGTTTTTGTATATTGTTAAAAATTGTTCTATTTAAAACTGAAAAGTATACTTTTATTATTTTCGCCCCAGTTATTCACATCATATCAAACTTAATTGACCATGTTCTCTCATTTGACAATTCAGCTAATGAGAAAATGCGTTAAATTTGGTTCAATTTTTTCTTGTCTTCCATATTCCTGGAATGAACAAAATGGAACATTACAAAATCAATTGCTTCTTCCCCTAAAGTCCAAGATTTTATTTCTCTGTGCATATTTTCAATGTGTTATATTAATGTTATTTTTCATCTACCAAATTTGTACTTCTTACAAAATTCATCGTACTTACTGAAGTGATTCATCTCTTTATTTTTGTATGTTTCTATCTGTGGTCATTATCATCTTTTACCAATGGACTATGCAATTCATCTGAAATTGTTAAAATATTTAATGCTAATATATTGCTTACGTGGAAACTGCGAAATGGTACGTTTCCTGTTATTAAATGCATTTCTAATGTATTTTGTAATTATAATTTTATTTGCAGCTAACAACGGAAAAAGCTTCAAGAGTTACGGGAAGCATCATTTGGTCTTCCTTGATTTTGTCGTGTCCTTTTTAATTATAGTTATATTTAGCAGTTGGGTCTCAGGCTGTCTTGTCTTTTTATTAATTCCAAAAACCCCAGTTTTCATTTATTGGCATGTTGAGAGTATAGAAGACTACGGATGGATGCTTCACAGATGTCTTTTTTTGGCTCTGTTTTTATTTCAAATGTTTTCCGTTTATGCAAATATGGTAATGGGAATTATGGAGGGGGTGATATACATTTGTGTCATGCTCAGCAGCTCATTCTGGTTGGATCACTTGAGGTAATTCCATGGAACTGTTTATTTTTCAGTTAGTAAATGTTCGGTGATAGCATAATGCATATAATTAAGTTTAGACCTTTACCGTGAGAACCTCTAATTTTGTATATGTTATTAGAAAGAAAAAGAAGCGTTCCTCCCCAACAATGGATCTAGTGAAAAGCTTCCTGGAACTGGAAATTTTAATCCGATATATGAATAATTCAAATCTCTGGATAACTCTGCCTGTAATGATAGTGGTAATGCCTGGACTTCAAGTAATAGCCAACGGATTTGCAATAATTCGATTCCGGGATTTTGTTCCTCTATCTACATCAATACAATTTGCCACAGTTGGCTTCAATTGTATGATGGCTGTTCTTTTAGGAGTACAAATTTCAGCTTGTGTTTATAACAACAGCAATCTATTATTTAAGCGCTTAAAATACAAAACAGTTAGGAACAAATTAGTAAAGAAAAAGTTGAACTCCCTGAAGCCGTTTGGTATGCAATTGGGGCTACTTCAGAGTGTAAAAAAGAGTACGATTTTAATAGTTTTCTCTGTACTAACTGATTACTTAGTTACCCTCCTTGTAAGTTTTCCAGAAGGATACACCGTTAGAACTTTAGCATTTTAAGGGATAAACGTGGTAATTATAATAAGACAAGCTGACAATAAAACAAAATTGTCCAAGAATGAAATAAAGATAATACAATTTACATAAATGTAAACATCTTGACGAATGCATTTATGCTCAATGTTACACTACACAAATCATCAGCTTCGTTTCATATTAAATCATTGGTTGCTTTCGAGGTCTTATGTGAATAAATCTTGGGTGATAATTAGTGCTATCTACATTTTAATAACTTCGGTTATCAAATAATATACATCGTTATTCTTAGTATATAATACACGCGTATGTTTAATTTCCTATATACCATATGGATAATCCAAATAATTCTTAATACCATTTTTTTATTTACTCGGGTGACATTTATTAATCAAATTGATTGAAACAACCTGACACTGAGTTGCTTTTGATGACATTTTTTATGTGTTAAGTGTGAAAATAACAATTCAAAACAATCAAATAATATAAAATAAGTACTTCGTGTATTCAGTTTCTCCTACTTGGGTTGTTACGTTAACTCCACACTGTATATTTGAAAGGTAAAAGAAGTGTAAATTTGGTTTTTTGGCTCCCATTCAATTCACTACTACAGACAGAAGACATTATTTGAAAATTTCTTATTGTATTCTTTTCACAAATTATGCAGGGAATCGTACTCTTCTTAGTAATTGTGATTAACATCGTTTCAGAACAGAAAAGATACGGAATATTCTGTGAAACATTTCCACCGCCATTAGGAATTGAACAACTGCTCCAAGGTTTCCAAGAATGTGTCATAAGCCTTGTTAACTTTAATTTGGAGAAGGTCCCAATTTCCACAACTCCTTCCCCAGTGTTAATTGCAGACGGAAAAGTAATGACGGCTCGACATCATGTGAGAAGATATCAACACTGTGTTTCATATTTCATTTTCTTCCCTCCTTTAAATGAAGAACTGAAGATTCCATACCTTCCACCCAACTATATTAAAATTCCAGGCCGGGAAGACTTGACCCCTTTTGATCGGCTGATGTACCATATTGGATTACGGCATGCTACAGGAGATATTCCTAAAAATGTTCCCAAATTTGGCGAATTCTGCTCTCCTCCTTGTTCTCCAAATATCTTTGAAGTATACTATTTAATTAGCATTATACCATCAATGCAACAATTGCCGGTGGATGTCTTGACTTCCGCCTACGGATTATTTTTTGGCGGAAGGCTTTATTTGGTGATTTTGACTGAAACAATGGATGTAATTGAGAGTATCTACTATTTCTGTAAATATTGCTCCAAAAAACAAACTTTTCTAATTAATGTCTACGGAGTATGTGAATCTGGTAGCAGGGCAGCTCTGGATGAAGGTGAGCAAAGAATTCTGGGGTTCGGGAAGATATCAATGTTTCACCAACGGATTAATCTGAAACCAATAAAAAATGGAATTTCTCCATTCAGAAGAGGTGAAGGAAAGATTATTAGATTTTCCGATGCAATGCGACAACTGATTTCTGAAAAAACACAAAGACTAAATACACAAAATTTCTCCAATCATTTACGACAAATTGGATTTCCGGGGTTTTTTCCCTATGGCGAATATTATGTGGCGGTACTTAAATTTGGATTGGAGTGGAACATTGATTTCAGTGGATTTGATTTTATGACTCTACGTATACCACTTGTAAATGAACAGTATAATTTCCTTACTTGCGCAGGACTTCATATTGAAGGACAGAAATTAATTGACATGTCTGTGTTTTTTATTCCATTTGATATTTTCATTTGGACAGTTACCCTTTTCCTGTTCCTGTGTATTCCAATGCTATTGTATGTATTGCTCATTGTTTTCTCAAGCAATGTATTCAAAAGGGGAAATTCTAATTGTCTTTTATATTTATATCAGATGACATTAAATTCATTTTTAGGAAATGGAGATGAAATTAATCTTCAAGCAGTTAACTTCCATAATCAAGAAGTTGATGAAATATTAGCAGGATTCCTCTACGCGATTTACGGCGGATGGTTAATGTACACTGTAAGTTTCAGCAACCTTTATAGTTCCGTTCTCACCTCAAATGAGGCCTTGCCTCCGAAACTGGGTTCTAATTATAGTACGGTAACAGATCTGTTGGGTTTTGAACTAGCTTATCCACTATCTAGGTATAGTTACATTGGTCAAAATAGTCTCAAAATTATGCTTGGAGAATTCGGAATCGAGGCTGCTTTTGATGAATGGAGCTTAAGTTCAGGTTATAAAGATGTTATTAAAATGGATGAGAAAATATATAAATTTGTAGTGAAAAACTTCAGAGGATTGGGTGGATGGGATTCAAGAAATATTACAACATTGACACTTCTCCTCCTTTCCAACTGCAACAGAAAAGCATTCATTGATCGTGTGTCTAATATTGACAAGGTACAATATGGGCTCATCCAGGAAGCCATTAGGTTGAAGTTGAAGAACAAAGTACTGGTTAAAGGAATCAAAAATTTAGAGGGGCCAAAGAGATTCTGGAGATTCATTAATTACATCCCAGCAACCTACGGCGGTATTCAAAAGATATTCCAGAATTTACTGGAATCTGGAATCCATGACTTGTTCCTCAAATATTATGAGACTGGACATAGGAATGAGTTTAATCCAGGGAAATGGGATTTTCTAAGGGATAGCTACAAAAAGCTTACATTGAACCTGGAAATGAGAAGTTTATTTTTACTGTTTTTCTGCATGTGTGGAATGTCACTGTTGCTATATTTAGTAGAATTTGTTTGTTTTTTTCAGGGCTGCACTCTGTTGTAATACAACCTAAGACTATTTGTCAATATCCATTCTATTTTTGCACCATGCTTAGAAGTAATAACAACATATATAATCCAGAGAATCAATCTCAGGTTTCTTACACGTCAAAATTCGAATCGTCAAAAGCTCTTTACATAAAATTGCGTCTCTAATTAATACATAGTTATTACCTCTATGAGTTATTTCTTCTATAATAAAAATTGTACAAAAATATATCGGTTGCGGTTGGTTTAGTACTTCTAAGGGTCATAAGAGATTTAAGTGAGGTCCAGTTTTGTCATTTTCGTGTTGTTTCACCCCTTAGTTACATTCGTCGTAACAGTTTATAATAATAATCACTTACACTTTTGTTACACTTGAGTTTCTGTAATCGCAATTGTAACCAATAAATTCAAGTAATTGTATTTTTGAATTTGAGCAACAACGCATAATGTGTTGACAACCATCCATCGACAGCTCCCGTTTATCATGAATCTAAATGTTTAAATTATCAATTTTCAAAAAATGCAGACTTTTATGAATTTGTAATTTGATTTCATTTTGGAACATTTTACCTTCTCCACATCAATGGTTTTAACGGATTTTATAATGAAATTGAATTCCATTGACTTGATGGCACTGGACTATCTTCAGTTCTGGCTTGGGACAACCACCTAATGTATCCAACAATTGTCGTTAATAAGCTGCATCTCTTGCTACCACGTAATAGTGTTGCAATATTAAATGGTTCTCGCATAAAGCTTATTTAATCAGTGAAATTTTTAGTTTATTGAGAAATTTGAGACCTATGGCTGTATATTTAGAGTATCAGATGTTGAATGGAAAATAATCGATAATCCAGTGATGAGTTGGTTTTTATCGTGGTAGTTGAGTTGAGGGGTGCAAATTCATTTTCATTTATTCTTAATACATTTACCACCCAAATGTAGAAAGTATGATAAAAGGGAAATATATTTCGTAGGCCCGCAAATTGTATAGCGTTTTGAAATTATTTTCTCTTTTAAGTTCAGAAAATGATTTACCTTAAAAAAGATCTCGCGGAATTTATTTCAGATTTAATATATGTACAATTGTTTCCAATTAGGAAATTAGGAATTTGCTTTATAAAATGTTTCCAATCTAAGCATAAAATTACATTAATTTTCAGAGGGTGGGCTTCTTCCATGATTTTATCACGTCCACAAGTACTCCAGGGAAATTGTATTTAATTGTCAAATAAGCAACTCATAAAATTTAAGTTCATGTGCTGCAACGTCCTCAATAACTTCTTATTAATTAACAAATCTACTATACGCTCTTCCCGTCAAACCATGAAAACCCAAAGTATTGCTATTGTCTCCATTGATTTTCAAAGGCTATAAATTTCAAACCATAAATAGGCAAAGTCAACAGGAAGGGGGAACTTTTTATTAGGTTGGGCCGAATAAATTATTCAAAGCTCTACTAAATTCTACAAACATACAAGGAGGAGATCCTAATAGTCCTAAAAAAGAAAATCAAAGACGATTAGGAATTTAATAATTTTTGTAGATAATCCACTCCACTCCCAATGAGTGGTTCTACGAATCAAAAACTTTGCTTTCAAACGTAGACAACAGTCATTTAGGGAGGATTAATCAAAAAATTGTGGCGAAAAGTGTGAAATTCAGCCTTTGAACAGGTTAATTAAACGATGGAGCCAAAAGAGACAATATGTTTCAAACTATCGTGGATGTAACGCCTGTGCTGAATTTATGCATAAATTAATTTTCATAATACTTCAGAGCCCGATAAGCTAAGTATTCTTGGTGTGTAAGTTCATATATGATTTTAACTAGAAGAAAGTAGTAGGTAATGCATAATTTATGAGCGCTAGAAGTTGAAGCTTGTGAATTATTTATTGTTTCATTTATTAAATGTCCTAACCATGATAAGCCTACAAGCAAAAATCCAACTCCATTTGTCTGAGCTCGAGGAAGCCAGCCGTGAGTGTCTAAGAAAAGGTCCTGAATAATTTTTGGAAAAAACAGCAAAATAAATAAATAATTCCTTCTCATAAACTTGATGGAAATGACAACACTTTGTCCTTATTTGATCAAATTAAAATCCCTTTGAAAAAAATGAAGTTAAACAATAGCTTTACATTTGAAATTTTAATAGGAATTATAACAGGATTGCTTTCAATAATGGGTGAAGCCCTTCTTGATTTATCATTGTTACGTGAATTTGAGTCTTGTCTTAATATTATACTTCACGTTGGACCAAAAGATATAAAAATAGATATACCCATTATGTATATTGGAGTACCAACTACAACTTTACATCTGAATTTTACATTCAATCAGTTTTCAAAAACTCAGAATCTCAATTGTGTAATTAACATAATAATCATCCAAAAAGATGCCCTACAAAATTTCGTAGAACAGTCAGATCGTTTTGACGAACAGTTATTAAATTTGCACACCAAGCTATATCGCATTAAGTTAAATATTTTCAGAATTGGAAATCTGGAATATTCGAGAGTGCCCAGTGGAATAGTGTACTACCCCTTCACGGCAAGAATAACGAATATTTTAATTACTAATACAATGGCAACTTTAGTAGATAAATACAGGAAACTTCAACTTGTAGAATTTTGGGTTCATTTTTCATTTGTGGTTCATGATTCAGTCTACAGCATAATAATTGAAGAAGAAGAAGGAAGTAAAACTCAGATCTCCTACGTATGCTATCATTGCATTGTTAATTTCTACTTGGCAATACCCACAAAGTTCTTCTATGACAGTTTAAAAATTAAGAACACGTTTCAGATTTTGGACTTCTTGAGCAGAAGCTGGTACAGTCCTTATTACTACTACAATGGTAGCAAATATGATGAGTCCATTGTTGGTAAAATAGACAGCTCCATTCCATCATTTGGAGAGATCAAAATACATGGCGATCAAAGCAAACTCACACTGCCTGATATACTGAAACGTTTGATTTTCTCAAATGATGAAGGAAATCTAATTGAGAATCTTTTGAATCTGACAATCGTACAACAATATGCTGGGATTGTTAGTTACGACGATACAATTATTTGCAACACAACATTGCGCTACAAATTTTGTAGATTTACAAGGCCCTCATTTCTTTTAGACATGTTACGTGGTTAATTGAACATAAGGCCTCAGGGATCCCTTTCGCCAATTGCAGCCTATGGTCACAAATACGTGACCTGCGATGGCGCATTGTACTTTAAAGGAGTTACTTTTGATTTTCTATTTTCATCATATGACGTACTCAGCTGGATTTTCTTCGGCATCTGCATATTCATTTTACCAGAAGTATTAGTTTTAATTCATTTTGTTGATCAAATTAATTTAAAACGAAAATGTACTTCAAAGCAGTTTATGAAGAAATATTTATTCAATCTTTACAACACTACGACATACCTATTCGATCAAGGTAATAATTTATATAGTTCTACCGAGATCAATAAACCGATATTAATGATTTGGTTGATGATGGTATTAATTCTAAACAATGGCTACAAAGGTAAAAACATTGATAAGCTTATAGCATTACGTGATCCAATCACCATAAAAACATTCCAAGAGTTAATAAATTTTGAGTACAAAATATGGGGGCAACCGGATGATTCACAATTTAACAACTTCAAATATTATCCGGAACCGAGTTCAAGAAAATCATCTACTTCAATGTTTGTAAAGTTCTACTTAAGTTATTCTAATTATTTGGAATTTATTCATAGAAATGAACTTTTTACCGCAAAAAACATTGATCTATACAACAGATTAATTCTTGATATGGAGTCAGTTGATTGGACATATGAGGAAATTGAGCAGAGATCAAACCATACAGAAATGTATTTAGCTACCCTAATTCCTTGCGACAAGACTGCAATGGTTTTTGATACTGAAACTGCAAAACTTATTTACAGAATTATGAAAATTCGCTTTGCACATGATGATAGATCCGTAGTCATTAGTGAAGAAACTCTATTTCCATCCTTGATCGGATTTCATATCAAATATTTGGCAAATCCTGCAATTGTGGAAATAATTCAACGTACTACAGAGTCAGGAATTATTAGTTTATGGTACATGCTCAACAAAAATGCAGGGATCTTATCTGGCGTTAAGAAACGCTACGAACAGAAGGATATGGTTGATTTTAATATGGTATTGCATAGTAATTTTCTTTTTCTTATTTATTTTTTTCTTTGTCTCATGACTATTCCTATTATGATTGCATGCTATGAATTACGGAACAATATATGCACTTGTAGACGTTCAGCCTATAAATGTTTCTTAAGAATAAGGAATAGATTGAAAATTTTAATGTGCAAGAAAATTCAAAATCCTTCAAGATTTTTTCAAACCATGAAATAAATATAAGCATTTTCCTACAGTATATTACTAGAGCATAACATTAACATTTATCTCACACTTTAATTCGCTATTGGTTCACACTAGCTGTTTTTATTGACCAGGAATTTTAACAAACGTTTAGAAACTGACTTGACAGATTGATTAATGAAGGTTATATTGCAATTGTTCACGGGAAATTGTTATTATAACTTGGCCGCGTAATACTTTAGGTTGTGAATATCCTGATTTTTAGTCTTTGATAAATTCCTCAAATGTTAGACTTATGCGTTATAATATTTAATAGACGTTATAAACGTTAAGGATTTAATTAGTGTTAGATATAAACCTCCAAAATTAAAACATCTCATGACGTGACAATACAGTACTACAGATCCATATTTAGTAACGGTGACGCACAACACCTACAATTAATTCATAGACTTATCATTTTACTGACGTTGCTTAACATCGTCTCGTGATCTCATCACATCTACGCAATAAACTATTCTTTCTAAGCACCATAGTCAACATTGTATTTCAATTGTGATGTCCTTCTCAAACATAACATGAATCCTCTTCGTTCACTTGAATTGATTTGTATTATGTTATCGTTGATAATAATGCTGATTAAACTCTTTAGGAAACCCCAACTTCATTTGATCCTTATACAGAACACAGAAACATCTCTCTATATTTTTCAACTGCAGTTATAATTCTACAAATTTTATTGCTATTAATGTAATTATGAAACTTCTAAGTTTAATTCTACTTGGATACTTCCTTTTCGTTTCATTTACTTCGGGCTTCTACATTTCGGTGGAAAGTAAAAGTGTTATATTAAAAAACCAATTGCCAATGGGAATCGTGAATCCAATACAACGATGTGGTAATTCTTTGTCATTCACAACTATTAAAGTTTTAATTAGTTTCAAATACGTTGTATGTATTATTAGTTGTCTAAATTGTAAACTGTATTAGGTGGCTATGGAAATATGATTCAATTGAGAATCAGTGATTGTGAAGGAATTTGCAAATTTTCCCCGGGAATTAAATACGATTGCGAATTAGACATCTTACCAGGTTAGATTATATTATTAAGGAGGAGTTAAATTACTCTTAAAAGTATTATTTGTATTTCAGTAAACTACAATCTACATATCAAACTCCGTCTTGAGCTGTGCTATCTAAATGGACTGTGTGTGCTAGTGTTTGATGACATAATAGCAAGAGATTCATGGAACCCAGGTGGTGTCTACACTGTCAAGTATTCATTCACCCCAACAGAGTTCTTTAGTGGTCAACAGTTGAAGTTCAAGGGAATTGTTTATCATGTTGATAATGGACTGGAAGAATCATGTGTCATGGCTGATATTCAAATTATGTAAAATCAATTGCCCTCTGCATTTGATTTTAATTTTTTTCTCAGTTTGGATTTCTTGATTGGACATTTATGAGTCGTTTGTGTTTGGTTCTTCTGAATAATCATTTTCAAAGGACACGGGAACAATGTTATATATAAAGTTTCGCAGTTATTTATTTAATGTAATATTTATTCTTCTCGATTCTAAATTTCTGCAGATGTTTTTCAAAAAAATCGGAGGCATCGAACTGAAATAAACAAGCTACGCCATTTACTGTAACTCTTCCTCTATCACCCCTAGAATGGCTGTCAAAGTAGTACATGTTGGAAGCTGTTTTAATCAGACCCATTGAATAATTTCCCAATGTTAACATTGCTTGACTAAAATTTCTAATTAATAAACTTTTCTAATCCAGTTATTAATGATAGTTTCAGTTTGTTAATGTTGTAATTAAAGGCGACGTAGTTTTTTCTCCCGAGGAAAGAGTGAAGTGGAATAAGAGTAAAAAAGAATTAGCAGTTTGCTCAGGTGTACTATGGCAATGGGGATAGAGTACTTGTGTTCCCACCAAGGTACGCGGGTTCAAATTCGGATAGGGCCATGTGTACTTTTTGCTACCGTCAAAATTAAAAAAAAACACCTTTTTAAGGTCACTGCCAAAAGTATACCAGACCAATCGCAATCTGCCAATTCTTTTTTACTGTTATTCCACTTCACTCTTCTCTCGGAAAAAAAACTCTGAGTCGCCTTTAATTATAACATTATTGATGTACTTTTTACTTCATTTTTATCCATTTACAATTTTTCTAGTTTTTTTCTTTTCCGTCGTTATTAATGTATAATTTGCGAAGAAATATTTTTTGTTTTGCAGGGTTAGAGCAATGATCACAAAATTTACTTTCCTATGTCCATCAATTAACATCACTAACAGCTGGTTATAGTACAACTTGAATTGAATTGGAAAGTTACAGCACATCAGATGACATCGTTTTAGGTAAATCTGTAAGGCAACCATTGTTAGTACGTCCTCGCAATTTTACACAAACATCCACAGCCATTTTTGTAAGATATGGATCAGATTTTGTCACATTTGTTTGTGGTCATTCTACATAGTGAAACATTCCATTGCAAATGATATCAATTGCAACTCCTGAGCTTTTCAGGAATTTTACATTCATGCTAAGAACTAATAATAGAATACTAGAATGATATAGTGCTGTGCTTGTGCTTAGTCAACACAATGATGGACTCTTTGGGCTCGTGAGTCTCGACATTTTTCAGAATGCCTGCGGTTTTTCTAGAGTTCTATTCCCGCTACTTTTGTTTTCTTATCGTCTTTGGCAATCAACATAAAAGAGATGGATAGGATACAACAGTATCTGAAAACTGTTTTCAATAAATAACTAATGAGGGTACCACATGTTAACTTAGTTGCATACCTAATGTACAGTATTGCATCCTAATGCAATGTATTGCATCCTCCAGTTATCGAAATTTTGTAAATACGAATCTATTTCAGAATATGGGCTTATGAAGATTCAGTGACATTGACATTTGACGATTTAACTGATTAGTAGTTAATTAAAAAATAATAATTATTACTAAAATAATTATTTAATTTATTTGATGATGATCTTCAGATAGTCAACATCCCAATTTGAAATCTCACCTTGAATAACCTGATTCCATTAACACAAATGGACCCCCCAATGCTTCAAGTTGTATGTTTACAGTGTTTATTACGCGTATGCGTAATATGTATATTGTACAAAAATTAATTAAATCGTTAACAGATATTTCAAAAAACAATTTGCCCTCGACAAATTCAAAACCAGGGTCAGTCAAAGGATTTCCAGGTGCACCAGACGAAGCAGGATTTCCCTTGTCAACCTCAAACCCTATATCATTTAAGCCTTCCAGCGGCACCGACAGTCAAGAAAACCGTTCTAAAGTTAATCATTTCACAATCAGCCGAAACATTCATAGAACACCTATCCATTTTAGTGCCACAAAGAATGAGAACAAGGGAACTCATGATCGAAATCCGCAAGACATTCAACAAGAACCTGTAAGGTTTTAATCTCGAAATAACATTTCTCTAATACGAAAGTTTAAAATAAATAAACCAATTATTACTAGCACATTTTGGTATACACAGAGAGAAGGACTCTCAAAATAGTTTGGTTATTGCTAATTTAAATTGTTTGGTAACCCACACCAACTATAATTTCTAATCCTATTACTACAACTACCACACCAATTACTATTACTACTACTCCCACACCAATTACTATTACTACTACTCCCACAAAAATTACTATTACTACTAGTCCTACACCAATTACTACTACAGTACCCTCACATTTTTATGGATCTAGAGCAAGCTCAAGACTTGATCATTGTTTTCTACAAGTTTATACAATTAGTTGAAAATGCTGTTTAAAATGCTGAAAAGTCTGACAGTATTTGAGAAAGAAAAAAGTTTTACTGAAGTTTGTAATAGTGATAGAAAAGAAGTTCAGTTGAAATTTTATAATTTCTTAAATCTCGGAATCATTGGTGATAATATAATTTAGAATTCGCCAGTTTAGAATTTTGTCATGTCATGAGGAACACAAAACTATTAAAAGAATCCACAGCGACAACTTGTCGGTTGTGAATTTTAACACTAAAAGAATAACGGTTTTAAGAGAGGGAACTGTTTTGATTAATTACAACTAAACCATTATATTCTCCTCTTTATTGCAGAACTCAAAAGCCTATATACGTTGAAACTGACTCGTGTTAATTATTACAATGATACTAACACGCTGTATCATATCTCGTATCATATCATATCCCCCACTACCACCCCTCTGCTGCTTAGAGGTTGGATGGACTCAGAAGGACTATTGAACCACATTAACTATTATGATTAAACTTTAGTAGTATATTATGATCTGAATTGTTGATATGTGTGAATTTGTTGTTGAGTTTACTAGTATTTATTATTTGATATAAAAATATTAGTAGTATATAATAAAATAAAATGTAGAATGTGAATTTTTTGTTTTACGAATATGTATTATTAGAAAAAAAATTGTATAGTATGAAATGAAGATATAATGTGAATTTAGGGATGTATGAATATGTATTATTGAATATAAAATGTTGTACAAATATGTATTATTATAAAGAAATAATAATATATTATGAAAAAAATGTGGGTTTAGTGATGAATCAATGTGTTATTGGATATAAAAATATTAGTAATATGAAATGAAAGTATGACAGAATGTCTATTTATAGTTGTATGAATACGAATATGAAGAATTCGATATTTTGCTGTAAAAGCAGAATATTAAAAGCCCCCAAAAAATAAAAAATAAAGAAAAATGTAAAAAATGTAAACAATCGTGTGAATTTATCCGCATTCATTTGTTCTGTCCCGCACTAATTAACTAAAATCGAATATTGCATTATTAAGTATTGGAACAATACTTTATGGGGATGTCTCGGTGTCCGTCTGTCTGTCCGTCCGTCTGTATGTCGGCACGATAACTCACGAACGGATGTACATTTTCAAATTCTGTTTTCGCCATTCGTAATAAGAAGTGCCAACGAGGTTCTCATTAGATTTTGGACGTTCCCGGTAACCCCCCTGGGGAGGTGTGGTCAATGTTTAACATATGTTACATTACAACCCCCATTAAATATGGTGGCGTTGGAAAGCCCTAGTAACGAGCTTTCAGAAACACCATATGACTATGGGGGTGTGACCACTCCTGGGAGCAGGGGGAGGAGTAAAAGTTATAATATATGGGGCAACGTGAGATTTACGCGCCATTCACCTCTGAAACTAATTTCAACGGTAATTAGGTGGATATTTCAGGTAACGGAAAATGGGGCAATGTGAGATTCTCTCATTTTTGACATTTTGACACCAAGTACATCCTTTTAGAGTACACTACATGTTCCAATACTTTACTACATCCGTTTCAATGGTTTATTGTATGGGGCAATGTTAATTTATATACTCAAAATCGAATTAATAGTATCATGTATCGATCTAGCAGTATTATAATATATAAAATCAAAAGTGTTAACATTATTGATCAATTTGAGAAACTTTTGGTTGAAATTTTATGAAAGATATGAAACATATTGCTTAGAATTTATATTTAAACACATTATTGAAACAACAACTGTAACTACATGTTTTACAAGTTTTGTTCCTAGACCTCAATCTGACAGAGCATCACGTTGTGAGAAGGACTTCACAGTACCAAAAATGAAAACAAAATTTGGATAACGATCCTTCTTATACCAAGGGATCAACTTTTGGAACAAGTTACCTATTGATGTAAAGAAAAGTGCAACGTTTAAATTGTTTCGCAGTGAAATTAGACAAATAATTGTTAATCGTAGACAATAGTTATAATTAAAATTTAGAAGTATAAATTATGACAATGACAGTAACACATAGCTAGTAAGTATTTCTAATTATTTTATAAGGTGACCTGGTATTGAGATCAATGTCTGTAACATATTATATATCGTTGTCACTTGAATAAAGATTGAATTGCATTGTTTTTTCAGAATACATTGATTTTATATAATATAATTTGATCGATGGGATGGCGATGATTCGATTAGTGTGACCATGATGAATGAAGTAAAGCATCATAAAATGATGAATTTTTCAATAATGCGATTCAATAATAAACAAAATATACCACAAGTATTGGTACAATCTAATTGCAATTGTTTGTGGTTTTCCCGATTGACTTTCTTATTCTTTACCATTACTACTTATTAGCACGATCCAATGTGAGCCAATTTTATGCCCTGGATCAAGATTACAAATAAACAGCTTAGGTTTAGATATTCGATCTGCAGCTACATTAAACATTTAAACTGGATTTTAATTCTAGAGTATTTATATAAAATTCCTTGATTTCGGATATCTATGTTAGTATAATTAATGCAGAGTTTTGATAAAATACGATAGCTGTCGATTGGATATCTAGAGGAGAAGAAAAATTTAGTTCTATTTTTAAATTTCCTGTTTGCTCGATAACACTAACATCTCTTTCAAATGATGACAACTTAAATGCGTACATTACGCTCCCGTCCAGAAACGATGTACGATTGATGCCTATAGATTTATTTCTCAAGTTTAAGCAATTAACTAAATTTTGAAATGCTAACAAATACTGACTATTGTAAACTAAAATTAGACATCGATATTCTAAGCTTACATTATCAACAGACAATATTTGATTCTAATTCATTGGAGAAAAATTATTTTTATTATACTTTCCTGTAAATGCTACCCCATCAACCAAAGCAATAAGTAAAAGTGAGGTAAGTTATTAACTGGAAAATTATTCTCAAAAACAGTGCTGGTATTACTGTTAGGAATAGATAGTATCTTTATGTTGTTTGAAACAAAAGGATATAGAGCTTTTTGTCTTTCCATCTGCCGCTCGTGAATTTGTCGTAGAATAGTAATGAAATGTCTTTTAACATATAGTATAGCTTTGTCAAATACAATTTTTAAACTAATTCCTGTCGTGGGAGATAACAGAGTAAATTCTGGAGGTAGTCGCTTTAGTTTAAATCAGCCAAGCTTAAAATCCACCGTTGCTGTAAAAATAAGTCCCCAAATAATTTCCCAAATTCAACAGATTGACTAGTTTTTATAAACTCTTTTCTAGCTTTATAATTCAAGTTAGCGTCTCCAACAGTTGCCAGACTATTATCAATTTCATACAGAGCCGATTTTAACAATCTTTTTTATATTCAGTGGAATACGATAAGTGTACTAATAAATAAAAAATATAATTGTAATAATTTTTGCCGTCCTTGCATGTATAATTATATAATCTCAAATAAAGAGTGTAGAAAAAGATTTGAAGTGGAGACATCTGCTCCAGCTGGGAGAGTTCTTCCATCTGATTTCAAGACACTTACCTATTAAAGAATAACAGAAACTTTAGCGTTTATTTACTAATTCAATAACCATTGAATTACTTGAAGGTACAGCTAAATCAATATAACTACCGACTAATCCAGGAATCTAAATTAAAAAATGAATTAATTTCAAGCAGAATCAAGTAAATGTCCTATTAAATGAATGTACTCTAGCGGGGCTTGTGGTTCTGAGATATTAGTTAAACTAAAAACAGGAACATGCATAGTTGCATTATTTATAAGCTGTTCACTCATTTTTTTTTAGATTTGTTTGTTTTGGTTCCTTTTCTTTTTTTATTCCCTCCAAGTTGAACTTTATTTCTTGGATCTTTCTTTTTCGGTTTAGACTTTTTCTTTGATTTTCATTCTCCTCGTTGAATCTTTCTATTTTGTTTTTGGTTCTATCTTGGATTTTCCTTTTGGTTTCCTTTTAGCCTTGACTTTTGTAACAGAATGCTTTCTACTCTCTGATTTTATCGGGATTAAATACGGTGATGGTTGTTCAAAAAGTCCTTTTTTGAACATGTTACTTTAATGGAAAGTGTAAAACACATGCACACTTTTTTGACAATTCGAGCTGAATAGGTTTTAAATCTTTATTGAGGAGTTTAATATTTATTCCAGCAAACTCTAATTTATGCACAGGGCAATATTGAACTGGAGAAAATTCTGAATTGAGTTATCAAGAGAATTTGTAAACGTTTCCAAAATGGATAGAAATCTCGAGTTGAAGGGCTGTGGCTTTATTATATCACATTCGAGAATTAAAAGGTGCTGTCCTCCAAATAAATCAATCAATATGCCCCTTGCATGAAATGGGTTCGCTCCCAACGACGTCTAGAATGGTTTGCATCCTTGGATAGAAAATGATGGAAGTATTGTCTGCATCGGATTGCACTTGAATTTTGTCAATTTAAAATATAAATGTTACTGGGAATGAAATTGATCTGCAGGCTAAGTTTAATTCCGTTACCAAATCGTCAAGAGTATTGTGGGTCGGCTTATCGATTTGCACGATTTTGTTGATTTCTGGGGGTAGAACTAAATACATGTCCAACTTCCCCACCG
Source organism: Desoria trispinata (assembly GCA_034695165.1). Classification (NCBI taxonomy): domain Eukaryota; kingdom Metazoa; phylum Arthropoda; class Collembola; order Entomobryomorpha; family Isotomidae; genus Desoria; species Desoria trispinata. Next base: position 22,821 of record JAQFZB010000106.1, read on the forward strand.
TTTTAAAGGATTCTTCATCTGCAGGCGGAAATTCCAATTTAATATATCCAAATATTCCAAATAAGTGAATATTCTTTGACTTTAAGTAGTCTTGAAATTTTTTCTTTGTGAACTCTAATCCAGCGTCACTTTGTGCATCTCGTGGAAGTTTCGGCATTTCTTTTAAATTTTTTTAAATGCAGAAAGAATTAAATTTATTAAATTTAAATTAAATAAATTAAATTAAATTAAATTTAAGCAGATTTATTTTTGCAAGGAATAATTACTAATCGACGACTTCGGCGGCAGATACCTAGAAAGGGAGGGTTGAGAGAAAATGAAAGAATAAAATGTTTAATGACATTGGAAATGTTGCCTTACCGATACCCTTTATTAAATTTCGCATATTTCTGCACGTCAATCAAGTCAAACGATATTTGCCAGTTTACGGAAGGAACAAGGACGCTTCTACGTTTGAATCGCCTTTTTGCAAATCGGTGTTCATAATACTCTGGTAGTTTAAAGAGTTCTTTTTCAATTTCCTTCTTTGGTATTGTTAATTTTCTACTTGCATAAAATGATGAGAGACCATCAAAGGAGCCGGAGAATTTTGGAGTATAATATTGTTTCGAGACATTAGTGTCTCGTGTCATCTTGCGTTATAATTTTCACTCTTCAGAGCAACCCTGTGGTATTTATTCACATTTACTAATATGTATAACAATATCTAATGGGGTAAATGATCATCTTTCACAGGGAGACCCCTACCCGGGAAAGTCAAGATTAATGCACGTCAGATGTAGGGTGGAATCGGAAAACCTCTTACCCCATTAGGGACTCTCCTTACCCAGGTAAGCTAATTGGAAAGGCGCTTTTCAACCCTCTCCAGCTAATGGGCGTCTACCTATGCTTATAAGCTCTGCCACCAGTGGGGTGTTAGCCCCTTAAAATGACTACCTCCTTCGTATAAGGTGGTGGATTTATCACTACTATGACTACAACACAAATATATTCTGAAATGACTACATCGAATCAAATGAAAAGAATTGCAGTCATCAACGTCACATTCATTCAAAGAATTTGGAAAACAAACAGAATTAGCGTTCAAAAATGTATCCGGCCTTTCTGAAACATATTTTTAAATAATGGAGACGCCAATTGATTGTGAACAACACTCTGAGTAATGACGATATTATCTCTAGTTGTTAGATTCACATTTTCAATGTACAGTTCAACGTTTGAGATTATTTTCCTCCCTATACATTTCCATTTTCTAAACCCGTACACATCCAATCATTGACAAAACCCCGTTGTTCCCTCAGGAATTCTTATTCTAGTGCAGCCTTTGTCAGCAATGAAGGCGAACGATTTACTGTCATGTTGACCTGACCAGAAATCCAGTAATAATAAGTTTGGCGAATTTAACAGGAGACTTAAAATTTGCTCAGCCCAAATTTCTTTCAAATTTTTTGTTCCTTGTGCAATTTTCCTGCTTTAGAGCAAGTTATTAGTACTTGGCATACCTACATACTTTTCAACAATAGTGCAGTCATGCTTTCATTTACATACACTTAACTCAAGAGAGCGCTTTTAAAATGATTAAATAAAAGTACACTAAAACAAAAAACTACAAAAAGTCATTCATACAAAATTTCATTACTTGCAACAACCCTATTATATTAAAATTCCTGGCTGGGGTAACTTGAGTCCATTTGATCGGCTGATGCCCCATGTTGGATAACGGTTTGCTACAGCAGATTTTCCTAAAACTGTTCCCAAATTTGGCGAATTCTGCTCTCCCCCTCGTTCTACAAATAACTTTCAGGTATGTTATTTAATTAGGATTATACCATAAATGCAACAACAATCCTTCATACAATCCACTTCGCTGTTCCAAACCCTGTAAATTGAAATACTCGACAAACTCGGCAGCTGGTGCAATTTTGTTCCACTTCAATAAAAATAACTTTGATGTAACTAAGAATTCCATGAATTTCCATATCTTGTGGGTTTCATGACGTAAATTTTTTCTTCTTTGAGATATTGCTTTGCACTTTCATGAAAATCAAATGTTCTAATTAAAGTCCAATCATGTTGAACTTTGACACGTTTCTGAGATAATTTATTTTCCGATTCTGAATTTGAAAAATATCTATGGGAACTTTTGAACTGACGCATGTTTTTATAAAATAAACGATTCACCAATAATAGAAAATTACTCCCCTTCGAAAGAAGTGGAACTAAAGGAGAGGTGAATAAGCTCCACAATATCATTTAGTCAACGAAGCCCATGATGAATAACGCGTTTGGACATTCTTTATCGTTAGTTGGTTATTTTTAGATAAAGCCTTCTTAAAATTTGGTTGGGCACATTAATTTTAAATCGTTGGGTCAGATCAATTATAATTGGTTTTTATATTACTTAATAAATGATTATATTTGGGTGGGCAAACCTATTATATAGTAAGGTGTTATAAAAATCATTCACTTTATGACAATTATTTGCACGAGCACATTTTTATAATGCTGATCCCATAAAGATTAGGTAAATTTGCTTTTCCGTTAATTAACTATTTTTCGTTGATTGAAATGTGGCGTTAAGCTGATGATAAAGGTTACAAAATGTTAATGTAGTGTTAAACTTATGACATGTTATAACTGTAAAATTACCTACGTTGTGCTCTATGGGCAAGTGGTCCGAAAAAGCGTTTTTATAAATAAATGAATCAATCAACAATTATTTTGATGTGATTAGAAGGTGTTTATGAATATTAAAATTATTGTTTTGTCCAATTTTAAAAGTTTCAGCTGGTATAATTAAATGTCCAAGAAATACATGTGGGTTTACTATAGAAAATTGATAAAATTACCAAAATATTATTAGATTTATTAGTGGATGCTGATGAGACTGCTGAATCTCGGTTAACATGTTAATAAGAAATGAAAACAGTGTTTTGTTTACAGAAATATATCTTCAATGTTCAATACAATTCACCGCCACTATCATAATCTGGGTGGGGAAGAATATAATATCTATCGGTAGGCACACTGCATCTCGTTTCAAATTCCCCGCCCCCACCCAATTGATAACGAAGTTTTCGATCCACATAGCCATCTTCAGTCATTGGATAGTCTCCCTCTAGTTTATAGTGGAATAGCCAATCATTGCGGACAGATCTATATTCTGCACCCATATGTTCGCACACTACAATTGCGTTATCATGCTCCTCGGATCTACGGGTATGTCGGAAAATGCTGAGATTAGGAAATTTCCCGTATATTCTCTTGACAAGCTCAGAATCACAGTCATCAAGTAGATTTGTGTTGAAGGTTTTGATTTGGAGGAATTTCCTCTGGATACATTCGGGGGGTAGGATCCATTCCCAAATGACAGTTTCCTCCTCTTTCAAAAATAATGCACTCAGTGTGCTGAGAGAGGGAAATTTGTATTCAAAATCTTTGTCCAGAAGTAGAGCGCGAATGTTCAAAACGTCAAGTTTCCGTGGGCTCCATCCATTGAGCCAACTTAGTCTACCTGCACTGTTTGTGAAATCCAATCTTCGGAGATTTTTCATTGGGGGAAGTGTGAATGGAGTTTGAAATCGAGATATAGTAAATGGACGAACAGGATCAGGGCTCCATTCAAAATCAATCACTTCAAGACTTTGTGCATGCGACAGAAAAATTTGCAGAAAATGGGAAGGTTGTAGAATTAGATCATGGTCATTGTCATATTTCTGTGAAGCGTGAAAATGGACTGCTCTCAAAGCTATATGGATAAGATTGTAGAGATTATTATTATCGTTGTCAATTCTTCTTGTCTTGGTGATGACCAAACGGGTTCCATGTGTTTTCCCCCAGGTTAATTTTTTCGTAGAGTAGCGACATATCTGGGAGTGAGACGAAAAACCGATATTTTAAATCAATTTTGATTAGCAACAAAATTATTGTCATTTAAAAAAAATTCCCTGCTACCAAAAATAATTTTAACCCAACACAAACGCTTATGTGATTAATATAAAATCTAGTCTCTTTCCCAATACGGTACGCTACCTTGATGGGTCACCCCAATTGAGAATCCTTCGACCCATTTCATAAAGATCGGTGGAGGTTAATATCGCGCCCACAGATAGGCGGACATAGAGACTAGATTTTATATTAATCACATAAGCGTTTGGGTCGGGTTAAAATTATTTTTTGTAGCAGGGGAATTTTTTTAAATGACAATATTTTTGTTGCTAATCAAAATTGATTTGAGATATCGGTTTTTCGTCTCACCTCCAGTTTTGTCGCTACCCTACGAAAAAATTAACCTGGGGGGAAAACACATGAGAACCCGTTTTGGTCATCACCAAGACAAGAAGAATTTACAATGATAATAATTGGAGCCAAATTTAATACTTTGTGACTTACGTCTTGGGAATCCTTTGATTGCTTCTACGTAGATCAATGAAAATACACCTGCTCGAAGATCACACAGATCTTTAAATGCATCTTGATTTTCTCGGCAGATTTTACTTAAAGCTTGAAGGCAGTTTATTTGCCTATTAAAATTAAGAGTTGTTAATAAAAATGTCAAAAAGCATTATTATGAATCTCCTTTATAAGATTGTATAATCCGTCCGTCGGTCCGGTTGTCTGTCTGTTTATCTTCATTTACATGACCCCTATAGGGCATGAGAACGGCTGGCTATCTTTTTGGATCTTTAGGTCAAAGAGTCACATGGGATGTAAGGGTGGTCAAAGGTAAAAATGGAGTAAAATATGGATTCTTATTTATTTTCCTATGGGAAATTCAATTTTAACGTTTATTTTGACTTTTGATGATCCCATGACCTTCTGGGTGTCATCAGGGACAAAAAGGGAGTTAAACGATCAAAATTGAGTAATGTATCAATTCAAGTCGGTTTCCAAATGGGGAATCCGATTTTGATGTACATTTTGACCTCCAATGATACCCTGATTTAAGAGGTCACAAGGGACCCTATGGAGATCAAACTCCATAGGGTCCTTCATTTTCGTTCTGTTTCACCCCTTAGTTACATTCGTTGTAAGGGTTTATTATAAAAATTACTTACACTTTTGTGACACTTGAGCTTCTGTACCCGCAATCATATCCAATAAAGTCAAGTAATTGTATTTTTGAATTTGAGCAACAACGCATAATGTGTTGACAACCATCCATACACAGCTCCCGTTTATCATGAATCTAAATTTCAAATTATCAGTTATCAAAACATTCAGAATTTTATGATTGTATTTGGAATTTCATTTTCTATCAGCACATTTTACCTTCTCCACATCAATAGAGAAAGTTTTAACGGATTTTGGAATGAAATTGAATTCCGTTGATTTGATGGCTTCTTCTCCGCACTGGACCATCTTCAGCTCTAGCTTTGGACAACTGCCTAATGAATCCAACAACTGTCGTAAATAAGCTGCATCTCTTGCTACCACGTAATAGTGCTGCAATATGAAATGAATCACATGCTTCTCTGTTCTCTTCAGATGATTCAAAACCTTCAATCATTTGAATTAAATAACCAATTAATATCTATTCAAGTTAATTGGAAGGAAAATCCTAACTAGAAGTTTACCATTTTTAATTGGAAATGTGATTTATACTGCTCCACTTCCTGATCACCTGTGATAAGATGTGTCATCCAAGGTGGTTTGCAAAGGGAGAGACAGAGACCATGGTTAATTCTGTAACGGCATATAAACCTCCCAAGTATTTTAAGATCTGAGAAAGGAGGAGACAGTAAAATCCAAATTTTGTTGGAGAATAATTCAGCTGCGATATTTGACCACAAATGAGAAACCTGGCGAACTGTCTTTAAGGATTCCAGAGAAAGATACTGGAAAATCTTCTGGAGTAGCTATTTATTAAAAAAGTACAACATTAAATTAAAATTTTCTAAAATTTGCATATCATTTTATATCTTAACTTACCATTGGATTTTCAAGCAGCTTGTGATGAATTTCTTCAGATTCTTGATTATCTTTAAATAGTGCATTATGATTTTTTTTATCCATCACTTAGTATAGTTTATTTAGTGACTTATTACTAATTCTTTAAATATAAAGCAATTTGGAGGCTCTTTCAACTATGTATTGGAGAGTACCAGATGATGGGAAATAATCAATAATCCACTCACGATTTCCCTTTTGTCGAGAAAGTTGAGTTGAGGGGTGAGAATTCAGGTTCCATCTACGCAATGTCACCCTAATGTAAAAATAAGAGAAAGGGAACGTAGCTTTCATTTATCTAAAATTTACTTTATTACTAATAATTTACTTTATTACCATTTTTCAGTTCGGGAAATACTGTACTGTATTGTAATAATGAAAAGCTGCGACAAATTAAATTTAGAGAAACAATAAAACACATTTTTATTTACGTGTAGCTTTAACAAGATCGTTAAGCAATTTACCGAAGAATGCAAATAAAGTTGCTACAATCTCTTTTACAACAAGCTGTAATGTAGTTTTTAAATTCAACTCCTCCAGCCCATTAATCCCCTACCCTCCCGAATAATAAAAATTACTATAGTTTAAACAAAATTATTAGAAATGCTGCTGTTTATTTAAGTTTAATTAATTAATTATGGTGTAGTTTATTCTACTTTTGGTGCGCAATTTGGATTTGGACAATTTCCTTTTAATTGCGAATAGACATTCTCGCATTTTGGGCACCAAAACGTCTTCGGATATTTACTTCGGTGTAGCCGTTTTAACGACGGCGACAAATCCTTGGACGTTCCCGGTAAAATATCTTTACCAATATCGCTCCAATAGTTATGTTTTGTTGGATCAGTATTTAATATAGGATTGGGATGTTTGGTAACAGGGAATGCCGTATGAGTTATTGAAGATGATACTTTAGGGAGATCGGCACTTTGACTCAGGATATTTACGACGTAAATTGCCATTTTTCCGCAGAGGAGTCTCTGGGCGTTGTCTGAAATTAATGATAGACATTCTGGAGGCATTATTTCTCCATTGGAATAAATCCCTTGTTGAAATGCTGTAATTGCCAGGAGGGCGAGACTATATTTCTCATGACCGTAATATGCATCCTCTTTAGGGGCTTTTGCATCTACTGCAAGTCCTTTTCTTCCCTGTGGATTCCATAATTTAAAATTAATTTCATTGGAGATAATATATAATTAATATCATCTCAAACCTGAGTTTTGATCATCTCTGCAATGAACCCATTGAGTTTACTCATATCAACTTCTTTGACAATTGATGCTGTAAGAAGATTTAATAGCAGTCCACGATCTCTCATCGTCAATCCTTGGTCACTGATTTCTGTCTCGAGTATTTTGTTGCATACGTCTTGGAACAGTTTGTTATCTTTTGGATTATCCTTTTTGTACACAGGTCGTCGAGGTGGATCCTCTTCAATGTTGCCAATTTGAAAAATGTACATGAACACTGCTCGACTTATCTCCGTCTTGGGAAAATCAATGATTACTTTGTCAACCAATAATTCAACTACAGTTCTGTTCAGTTCACGGATGCAGGAAGCATTTTCGGATGCATTCTCTAGGTATGTTGTACTTAATTGTAATCTGTGCGTCATCCTATGATATAAAGTCAAAACTGATTTAAAAACATTCATAATTGAAACAAATTATGGAAAACGGATTCCTTACTTTTCTATCAATTCCTTCTCAGCTTCTTTGATTCTTTTCTCGTCTACTGTAAAATTCTTGAACTTCTTTATCTCCCTCATTTTTGCGTAGATAAACATCACTTGATTCCAAACTTGAAATGCATTTGCATCACTATTCCAATCATCTGAAGTCTCCATATCAGAGGCCCATTGGCAGAAACTTTCTAATACCTTATAGCAGGTTTCTGCAGTAGAGAAAGCATTTGCGAATTCGTCTGGATTTTCTGAAAATCCCTGTAGCATTTCCTCAATGACACTTTCCCATTCCTCACAAGAGAATTGGTATTTAAAATATGCTTCAAAAGGGTTTTTCGCAATCGGAATTCCTATGACTGGAAGAAGAGATGAATTTCTTGCAAACAATCCCCCATTAGAAGGTTGCAATTGGCCGTGATTGGCAATCTAATAAATAACAATGATCGACAATTTTAACTCGGAATTAAAAACTATTTTATCATAATTACTACAAACTTACCGTGAAATTGTAATAAAAATCTTTCTCCCATTTGAAGAAATAATTTGTATAATTGACCTCATATTGGCTCTTCAACATCCGCTCTCCAATCCCATGAAGGTTAATAATCCATCTAGAGTAACGATTGAGAGGGACCTTGAGACTTTTCAGAACCTTTCCATTCAAAGAGTAGACTTTAACAATGAAATCCAAATCAGAAAGACTTTTGTCCCCTTCAGATGTAGTTTGGGGTAGAACGACCTTGAGCTTCTTCTGGGGCAAGATATTGTACTTCTGGAAATCATCGAGACCTTGAACCGTTGCTGTAAGTTGGGTATTGTTGTGCACATGAATTGTGTTTAAAGAAGCCATCTTACTTTATTTTATAGTTAATCTTAAGAAGAAATTTATTTACAATAATTGTAGACTTCACTGGCAAAATGAAACTAAAATAGAAAAATAATTCTTTTTGATTTTGAGGTGGAAGAATTTCAATAGTATTTGTGATCTTGGACTTTAATTAAATTAATATCACTGAATGCTCTCTAAAAATTAAGATTTTTGAAGAGACTTGGATATCATGTACTTTGCTGATTGAAATGAAATGCTTAACTGAACTTTGAGATTTTGAGAGACGAAGAATCTCAATTATGGGCTGAAAATGTCATCCCGTGTCCAGGAAATCCCGTTTATAGATTTTGTAAATGCATATACATGGTAAATGTAAACAACATTGGGGTCGGTGAAGAAATATTCTTATCTTTTTAATCCTTGTGTTTCTTCCTCAAGTTTATTATTAGAAGCCATTTAAAGACTCGGCTTATTTTCTGGGTTTTAATTCTACGCACGGTCTTTGGTCAAATATAATATTTGTAATCACAATTAATGATTTCAGTTTTTTGGATTCTCTTTTAAAGATAATGATTATCTAGTTGTGTCCTTATCCATACCTTTTTATAAACGACAATGGAATAAAAACAGCTTAAATTATATTATCGAGCATTTTTTAGCCCGACCAAAGGGCTTATGTAATTGTCAATCCTGTCCGTCCGTCTGTCTGTCGTCTGTCTGTAAACACGA
>JAQFZB010000107.1:0-31801 GCA_034695165.1 Desoria trispinata
TGCAAATTAGAAAAAGAAAAATCTCATTTCATTGAAAATAGTAAAGCGTCGGTTTGTTGGTTGACTGACACGTAGAGAGTGTGGATGATGAGAGTGGGTTGTGTGTACTGTCCTCGTGTCCTCCTCTGTCGTGAATGCAACTCTTTTTTACGACTTTAGAGTGGATCATTTTTTATTTTATTTTTAAAGCAATTTCTCAGTAAGTGTTGACTACAAGGCATACATCTTTTGGCAGCAGGGACACTAATATATCTCATAGTCTTTTAAACTTAACTCAATTTCTCATCTTTTCAGATAGAATATATTGATGCACATAATATGCACACAACGTTAATAAGGCCATATAAAATCTTCAATTTAAATGTCAACTAGGTCAATTTAATTAAACCTTAAGAATTATTGCTATCATAGTTATAGCTATAGTATATATACTACATGTCTATCAAGGTGAAAGATAGTGAAAGTGATTTTTCCATTTCCATATATTAATGATATATGCTATTATGACACATTCACCTGAGACTGAAAGCATTTTATAGAATTCTATACACAAAATACTTGAGGAAAAAGTAACATTTCCCCATTTTCCAACATGAGGGAACAAAAAAAAGTACAAAAGTAAAGTGTTGAAAATTGGGAAAGATGTAGAACGGTTTTGTAAGAGAAAAATGTGATATTTCTCTCTCTCTCTCTCTCTGATGTTGACATTGACGATGAGAAAGGAAAGGATGTGAAAAGCATAATTCTTGTGAAAAAGAAGAAGAAGAAAAAAAGTTGTAGGAAAAGCAAAGCATCAAAAAGTCAAATCTTAATAGCATAGCATTTGGTGCTCTGGGTCTGACATCATCGCACCAAGAACTCAGAAGCATGCAGCGTTAGAGCATTGCATTGAGGCTGAAGAAGAGACAACGCCACAGCAGTCGTCGTCAGAACAGAGTAAGAGAGATCTCTTTCTTGTATTTTCCTTTTGGTTTTTTTTCTCTATGCAATATACCTAAGTGAAGAAGAAGAAACACTTAAAAAAATGACACTTACTTGAGTCTCTGTAACATTTAGAAGTCGAGCCATTTCAGAACGTTCAGAACTTGACAAATATTTTTTAATTTCAAATTGTCTTTCCAGCTCATAGATTTGTTTCCCTGTGAATGTTGTTCTTGCTTTTTTTCTTTTTTTGTTGTTGCTATCATTGGATGAACCATTATCTAATCCTCCTGGTGATGGTAATGGTAAGCTCAAATTTTGTGGAATCGGTGTTCCAGACTCTGATCGACAGCCGGTGTCAATTGCTAATGTCTTGAGACATGGAACTCCAAGACTTACTCCTCCTGATATCCCCAATACAGATGAATGTTGAGAAGCTGGATCTTTTGATTTACGCTTTGTACCCGTTTTTAGGTTTATTGCACCACAACCTGCGGATTGCAACATATCATAAACATTTATATCATATCTCAACAACATTTTTTACCCTCACATGGAAAATAATCAATAATATCGATCCATAAAATAAAGTGATTGTATTTATGAACTCAATATTATTAACAGAATATTTTTTTGAAGTTTTATAGTTTCATAATTTATATGAAAAAATAGCTGATTCTTAATAAGGATAATTTTCTAAATTTATTGAATTATTGTCTCAAAATCTATCACTTTAATTTCAATTGCTTTGTTTATACACTATTAAAGTGTGCATGGACTAATTGCCTAACATTTAAATACATAAAACAAAAACAAAGTATTTAGTGTTTGAGATGATGATGGTAGAAGTAGGAATGATAGTAGGGAGACACCCGAGACAAAATATAAACTGTATACATAAATCTCTGTATGTTATAAACATAGCATTTAGAACAAGAGAAAATGAAATGAGAACAAAAGATAAAATACCTATACTATCTGTGATATCTGATGTGTATCTATTTAGATAGGGAATATTGAGAGTAAACTATAAAACTACAATTTCCTTATTTCCCTTTGAAAATAAACTGTTATAAATGTCCAAAATGAATAGTCATAGCCAGATATAAGTATAAATAAGATAATAGAGTGAGAGGAGAAAAACACTTAATTGGTTAAAGAGAAACAAGAGGGATATATCTGACTATATCATGTAGTGATCTATATGCCTGTAACTGGAAGAACAACAAGAAAGCATGTAATTACTGTTTTTTATCATTTGGCTGTTTCAGTAGGAGTTAAATGAGAGGAGTTAATCTTGAGATAATTTAGTGCGATGAAATGAGTATTGGTTAAACAACAAGGTTAGCCTTTTACTATTTTAGTGGATTGGACATGGGCCAGCTCCATTTACCACACACAACAAATCTTGTCCTCATTATTTATGTTCCCTCATCATCACTCTTTTCTAAACCATTCAACTCGTAAAATTCCCTAAAGAGCTAAAGAAAAAGAAAAAGGCTATATAGAAATAGAAGTATAGGGAACGAGGAAACCATTAAGGATCCACTACTATGTCCCATATAGTAATCCTCCTATGACTACTTATCTTTAGCTAGACAACTTTCTTTCTTTCTACTATAGTATAGTGCAGGAAGTACACAAGTCAAAAGCTAAAAAACCAATGCCACTATTATTATATAGTCAGTTGACTTGACTATTATGGCTTTTTCTAGCCACTTATATTCCCCTTTACTTTTACAAACGGCATCTTCATCTTCTCACAACTCAACTCTTTAATATATCTGATGAGACTTTCTTACAGCACTAGTGTATTGGGTTATTTTGACTGGCTAAATTACTACAAGCACAGTGAGACAGTTTTGATACTTGATTTTGAATTCCAGACTATACTAATGTGCATAGAGTTAAGATCCATGTTAACTGAATTGGATTGAATCTAAATCGCATTTTATCTACAGTAAATACTTATGCCATTTAGCCTTGCCTTGTTGTTATTTACGTATACTCTGTATTATATAGTAGTAGTTATAGTACTAATATAGAAAGAATTTTCATGAACCCCATTGAGATTGTCTGAAAGAAATAAAAGCATTCTGCTTGAATTTAACAAGTGTTAAATTGAGCTATGAATAATTTGTCACTTGCTCACTTTACTAGACTAACAACACTAACAAACCATAAATTATTATAATGGTTCTATTTATGGGGTCAATTAAAATATGATTAATTGAAATAATAATAATAATCTATACCTTTGGCCTTATTGGTTCCATTCTTAAGTGATGTATTAATTTTTCGATTCTTAACCTTTGGTATAATGACATTATTTGGTAGAAGGGGAGCATCATTAGGTGATTTATCCCTTGAGAGTGACATATTGACATTAAACTGAGTTCCATTGAATAGACGATGATGATGATTGTTGTTTGTCTCATCGATAAGGATAACGTTAGTTGTTGTATTTGTAGTAGTAGTATTAGAAGGAGGAGGGGAAGGGGATTCTCTTTTTCCCACAGTGAGATTCAAAGGCTCATCAAGATCCATGGAAAGTGGTTGTGGACTTGGAGTAGTTACAGCGGTCGCTGATGGTGAAGAAGATTGTTCGCAAAGTAATTCTTCTTCTTCTTGTTCTTTTTGGGTTGGCGTTATTCTATTTTGTTCCTCATGTTCCTGGAGAATAAAACTTTCTTCCTTGTTGTCCAATCCAAGAATGTCATTGATTGTGAACGGAGTAGGAACACTGGATGGCTTAGAATATTGATGAGGATGCCAAGTTCCATGTGGTAAAGATATATCTGCTCTATTCCCTCCACTTTTATTCCCTTGTCTATTACTACTATTCTTCTCTAATGGTTTATTTTTCAAATCCATTGGCCAATCTTGTTCTTCTCCAACACCACCACCATCAACACTATTAATACTACTTGGAGGTGAAATTCCATTTGTTAATGGACTTTTAGATACGGCAACTGTGGCTTTTGCATGCAGAGAGGAGAAATGATCTTCGGTGGTAGTGGCAGGTAGTGATAAGCCTTTCATTGCAGCTATTTGATCCATGTAAAATGAACGTTGTTGAGATGAAATGAAACCTGTAGTAATTAATCAAGGGCTATAATATGGACTATACCTGGGCTAAATTTATAACTAAAAGTAATTTAATTAATAAACACTTACTCATTGTATGTTACCGTGTTTCCATGCTACACATTAATATCCTGTATCCAAGTTTTGATTTTTTTTTCTTCAGTTTTAAATGTTTTTCTTTTTTCTTTTATAACTTGATCATTTTGAAATGCACGTAATCTTTTGAAGATGAAGTTTCAGTTTCAATTCTAATCACAAACAATGAAGAGCAATGTTGAAAGTAAATGTAGAAATAATAACCATTAATTATTGTTCTTGGTAGTTGAACTTTTGATCTCTTCGTTTTTATTTAAGTTTGTATCATTCTCAATTTTCTCTCCTTCCACCTGAAAAAAGATTGAAATGATGAAAATTATATTAATCCTATTAATTCTATTTAAATGATGTTTTCTCTCTCTCTCTCTCCTCCTTCATAATAAGTCTATTGATGTTTTACTCATATACATAGTAGTTTTCTCTTTATAGTTATTTTAAAAGGATTAATCTCTTTTAGTTAATCGGATTAATTGAGTTGTGACGTCAACTAGTAGTATATATACTAGTGAAAAATAATGCAAAAGTATAACATCTAAATTATTAATTATTACTGTGACTGTGATTGAGTCGTTAAATAAAAAGAGATGAAACATTGTGATTCCTTTTTCCCATCCACCAGCAGCTATTCCATGTCCATGACTAATTTACAATTACAATGTATAAATGTAAACGTGGGTAAGGGATATGAGAATAAATTCTCCAGGCTCAAAAACTCAAACTCAAACCACTATATGCTAATCGTAATGGAAAGAATTGAATGGAAGTTATAACTTTAAACAGGGGCTGTGATGCTGATAATGATGTTAACATAACAAATGAATGATGCATTTTCAAAAGGGAAAGTGTAAAAAAATATATACTATAATTGATTTTGATTTAAGGATCATTTCCCATGTGAACATTTAACGCTGTTGGAGATGATAAAGATGGGAAATGTTGAATGGAAAGGTATCATGGTTGGCATTGAGACATTTTCTCCTCAATAAAGGAACAATTAATTAAACTCCATCTGGCAGACAAGGAGACACGAGCAATTTGTTATTAAATGATTTTTCATTGTTCAACGGGTATAGTGCTATATTTAATTGTATAGTGTTATAGTATATGTAGGGGAGTGGGATTGGACTTGGACTGGAGAAGACTGTAAAGAGATGAGAGAAAGGCTGGAGAAGGAATCCAATTCCTTTATATACAAAAGATGTATAATCATAATCATCAGTCATTTTCCTTTTCTCTCCCCAATTTCAACTAAATATTACATACCTATATAATTCAATGCTCTGCTCATTCATGCATTTAATATAATAATACAAACTAATTGTAAGCATATAAAGAAATACAAATAATATTATAGATATTCAATTGAAGGAAGAAATTCCAGCACCACTACTACTGATTCAATTACATCACTCAATAACTCAAACACAATCCCAATTACTATTCAGCTTATTTATATACAACTACTAACTACTACTACTATACTATACTACTCCATGTCTTCAATCCCCATTCTAATAAAGCTAAAGCTATTCAATATAGTACTATTAAAGCCTTTCACTCACTCTCTGTCTCTGGTAGAGCTAAAGCTAAAAGACTTTCTAAACATTCCCTGTGTAATACCCTCTGTGTTTGTTTCCATGTATATAATTTAGTCTTGCACTTGAAACTAATGGAGCAAAAGACTGAGAGCAGAAACTAGAAACCCTTTCAACGTTTCAGCGTTTGAACTTTTCAATGAGAATGGATGAATGAGAGAGAAACAGATGCGAGTTGCAATAATCATCACATCATAATGGATAAAAGATGAAAAGACGTTGACATGTACAAAAAATATATATAAATGTTTTTATATTATTTTAGAATGAAAACCATTAATCAATTAATAATTAAATAGAAAAAAGAAAAATCTACCGAATTATTATTACGATAGCGTTTGTCCTGCTCCTTGAGTACGAGTATTAGTAGTATTAGTAAAAGTATTGTGTTGATGAATCCAAAGAAAGGAAACCAATCGAAATTAAGAAACTGACTCATTGACATTACATTAGTTTTGTAGTTGATTGTTGGTGATTTGATTTGATTTGACAGTTTATATTTCAACAAGTGCCAACTTAAAAAAGTGCAGATGAGATTCACGATACATTCACACACGATAATGTTATTTATTGTTGTACGTAGCTTATTATGTGCTATCTATCCATTTAGTTTAAGAGTTGAGTCACAATGAGACACTATATAATAGTAAGTAGTAGTTTGAGTTGTTCACATCACCTCAAAATGCATAGATGCAAGATAACATCACTAAAACACTTACTAACAACTAATTCAACTAATTCAACTAAATTACTTTTGAGTATTTTTTTTTAAATTTCTCACACTTTACTTTATTTATTGTTTATTTTTATAGTTATTCACACGGTTGTTTAAATTGGAAGATTTTACCCTGAACAATTAATTACAATTAGTGAAAAAATAAATAACTTAACACTGAGTTCCGTTCTTTAGAAATGTTTTCGTGAGTTTTTAATTATTACACTGTGTTCCTTTTAAATTAATATTAAATAGTGTATTCCTGTAGCAAGAGAGAATATATAAATTGTTGAGATGAGAAGGAGAGAGAGAGAGAGAAGCAAAGTTGTCCAAGTCATAGTCAACACTGGTTAGTAAAGAGAGGCTCTTTTCCCTCTTATATTATGGGATGGAGTGAGAAATACGTTTAAACTTCAACCTGCTTCTTCTGCTAGAGAACTTCTGCTGTTTTTCCTTCTTCTTCTTCTGTGTAAGCGATGCGTTGCGTGGTGCGGTAAATGATGAGCATCTCTGCTGAAGAGTATTTTACTATTTTCTATTTGCTCAATCTACTTTCCACCATTTCATATACATTCAATAACATAATAGATTTACCAATAACTTATCCACCCCCCCCCATAACCAACCACCACCACTAGAATCAAACTAATTCTAATTTAATTACTTTAAAACAAGCTTTATCTTTTAAATGATTTTAATCTTTACATTTACTTTAGAATTAGATACAAATTTTTCAGCTAATCAAATGAGATGAGAATTAGAATTTTGATTCCGGTATTTTCTTTCATTCTCATCATCTCTTCCCTTTTTGTTTTATACTCTCCTGTGCTTGTGCTTCTGCTATTAAATAGAAATACATTTTTAGCAATGAGATTGAGATGGAAGAGATCTCGAAGAGGAGCAGATCTCTGAAACTGAATTGAAGCTACTTGGACAGAGATGGATAATATGAATTTCAACTGAAAAGTGGTTTGTATTAGGTGTAGCTAAAAGTAGATTTTTATATGATATGATATAATAGTATGATATAATAATATGATATATATAGAGAGAGAGCTGTATATGTAGGGATTCTTGTCGGATTCGGATCTTTCCTCATTCATAATATAATAATATATGTGAAAGATCCAATTCAAAAAAGATGGATTAGGGATGGAGCTGTCTCTTGGAAAATAAGGATTCCCTTTTTAGTTTTTAGAGACAACAAAATGTATTAACTTCAACTCTTAAGCGGTTTTCTACTGTCTTCTAAGCATCAGCAGCAGGTTATTGAAGTTATTCCGCAATATATATAAAATATAGGGATAGGGAATACAATGGTATTGATGATAGTCAAGTAGAGTATATAATACTCGTAGTACTAGTGCGGTGCAGTACTTAAATCTCTTTCTTATTTTTCCTGGAAGAATAAGAGGAAGTTAATATAAAGTGGTTCTTTGGGATCCAGTAAGGTTCTTCTTGCTTCCTCCGGCTTTTTCTAATGGGTTGGGAGCAAACCTCTTAAACTACTACTACTATAGCATCATCACAGAGACTTTTAACAACTAAAGAGGGAATCTTTACTCTAAAAGAGCTCATCTCTCCACACTCTCACAGTCCCTTCTTATCTAATACTAATAGCTATACAGGGAAAACAAGCTACAACACACAAGTTTCATCTATTTCTACTTTAAATCTTCAAAATCTCTTCATATTTATAAAAATTGATAAACTGCTCTGTTTTATACTATTCCATACTCTAACTGCTTTAGTTTCAGTTGAATTTTGCTAAATAAAGAGTTACTTCAGATTACTTGTTATTATTAATAAGGCATGGGCTATAGAATATAGATTATAATGGTTGCCTTGGTTGATGGATGGGTATGACAGTATATATATATATGTATTATGATATGGGATATGGGATGTCTAAGCCCTTGTTTTAAGTTGACTGGGACTTATTCTCATTTACTTTTGGGAGAAATGATGAAATAGAGAGATCTCTACTCACTACTTACAACTTTAGACTAATATGAGGCTACCCTCTCTGCTTTTAAGTTACTTTCCTATAATATTAATGTGTAGCCCCTTGTTGAAGCAATTAGACAGTTTGTACGCGTATCCTCACATCATTCTCCGCTTCGTTGTACTTGTATTTGACTGAAAAAGTCCTTTAGGTTCGGATACTATTATCCTAACGTCAGAGTAAAAAGTAAATGATCTCTCATCTCTTTCCCTCTGCGTCCGTAAGCCGTAAGGACAACAACACTTTAGTTTAATTTCAATTCCCGTTCTGCCTCACTGACTTTGACTTTGACCAAGCTAACGAGTTAATCGATGAGCGATTGCTCCTACTTTTTTATCCTCTCCTCTGACGATGAGAACTGATGAATAGCAGTTTTTAAGCGTTTATTTTATTGCATTTATTGTTGTATTATTTGAGAAGCGGCATGACATGAGCTACAGTCAGTGAATGAGATCATCATCATCATACTATCAGGGAGAAAACAATGTGTGCATGTTTAGTAGCATATAGGATATTATTATGTGTACAAAGCAAATTATAAGCAGAGAGTAGATATTTATATACATATATGTTTGATTTAAGAGTTCCCCTTGAGTTGAAGAAGAAGAACAAAGCGATGGATGAGAAACCATCATCACAAGTAAGTTAAGTACTTCACTTGCTTTGCTTCATCTACGACGGAACATGGTAATAGAATATCCTAAGTTTATTCCGATGCCATCATTAGTTACCCTCCTCCGATATACTCGTAATAGTACAGAGATGGAAAAATGTATGCACTTATCTTCCCCATACTAACTATATAACTATGGTGGACTTGTAATTTTGTGATCCCACTTTTTACACAATATATATATCTGTATATAGGGAATATTATATATGATAAGGCGTGCTCCCTTAATAAGAATAGGAGCATTTGAGCAGATCATCATCAATAGCAATAATAGTTGAATGAGAGAAAGAGGATTGCACTCTCTCCTCTTTAGAAAACTCTCCCTGTTGTGTCGTCATCGCCATTCGCCATTCTCATCCTTGTCGTAGTTGTCATTCACATTATCTCTCATATTGCTCCCTATTTTATTCAATGCTCATCCTTCTTCCTCTCTCTCTCTGCCTCTGCTTCAACTGCTCATCGTTTAAAAGTATTAAATTATGGATTAAGAATACTTTTATACACTTAATGGATGCAAATGCAAGTTGGAATAATTCCCTTGTCTCATATCAAAATCATCTCTTTCTTTCTCTCTCTCTCTGTCTCTTCCTCTATGTTTGTAATTTAATCCATAGCCATACGCACTGGAAATGAGACTGAGAATAAAATCAAATAAAAGTATCTCTCTTCTCCAGTAGTCATTCATAGTATTAATAGTAATATAGATGGATGGATCAGATTTAAGATTATTTTTAGCTCAATTGGATATTGGATCGTGAAATTTTATTTTTAATATGATAAATAATATGTCCATTGGTTGTCCTGTTTCTTTCTTCAGTTCATGTCTCATCGATTCTCATATTTGGATGTGAAGGAAAAATCCTCTTTGTTCCAAAAGGCTATCTTGCTTTATTTATTGTTTCAGAATGAGATTCATTTTCAGATTACATATTATTTATTATCACACACTACTCCTGTCACTATCCTCAGAAGGAGCAGGAAATCAATATCAAATCAAAATTTATTCAAAGTAATTGAAACTTTGAATTATTGACCTCAACTTGTTTCTCATTTCTTTAAAGGATTGGGCCGTATAATAATTAAAGAATTGAAGAGGAGAAAAATTGTTAAATTGCTATTGTCTGTTCTGTTTTAACAATAGCTTTGGTATAAATTGCCATTAATTCAAGTGCTATGTTAGTGAATATTATTAATTCTGCGAAATTCATAATCCATCTCAATCTATTAATTCATTTTGAGTTTAAATTCAAATGGTATTATTACTTTACATTGGATTGATTATATAGTAGTGGGGTAGTATCTTATGGTCTTTTATTCAAGTTAAATGATATAGTGAATAGCTATGTTAGTTGGATTGAGAACTGAGACAACAAAGTGCTCAATAAAATAGAAAATAACCATCATCATCATCGTCATGATTTATAAAAAGCATCTCAAGTGCACTTGAATTTTTCTCTTCTTTTCTCTCTCTGTTCTGCTGTTGCTGATGAACATGATGATGGTAAAAGGATACTCTTTGTGTTCTTTAAAAGAATATGAAAACCGACATTTGAGCATTTATTTGTAGCGTTTATAAACCGCTTAATTACGCATTGCGCTATCTATTATACAATGGGAAGGAAAACCTCCGTAGGAAAAGAAAAGAATCATTTAAGTACCTATATACTGACAGCCAACGATGTATTGTGTCTCTCTGCTATAGTATATATAGTATAGTAAGAGGGGCAGGAATTCTATGGCTTAATATAAGCTTTTCATTTATGATGAAACATTAAGTTAAGTACTGTGCTGGCTGCTCACTGGTGCTGGAGGACATGACCACATATTTATTACAAAAGTGGATGACTGAGTGATGTGTCTTGAAACGCCTCTTATTTTTAACATTTTAAAATCATGTTACTTTTACTTACTTCTTATACATTATTATATAGAGTAAGTTAAAAGGATGGGTACTTGACTCTTCTAATTCCATGAATTCATCTCTCACGAAAGAATCCACCTTCATCATCTACTAAACTTTTCTAGAAGAAGCTTATTAGAACAAGAAGAAGTAGAACCGCATTTTTATTCCATTATACAATACATATTATACATATTGTGGTGTTTAAGTGGTTTATATATATAATATAGCTATGTGTCTATGTGTGTCGTTTTACTTTATTACCAAAAGCATTGATGCATCATCGCAATGGTATGAATCATTATTATTAGGCTGCTTATAATACGAACCAAGCGCATCTCAACTAAGCCAAGCCTTTGAGCTATATAGAGACATGTAGTAGTTGGAGATTTGAAAGAAAAAGTTCCAAAAAAGGTAAACGTTCATAATTGTCTGTGATTACAAATGTTTCAATTGTAGTTGTGTAGCCAAACTCTTTAGTAAAAGTAAGGAGAAGATTTACCTCCTTCTTAATCCTATCATCATCATCATCTTCAATTCACAGTCAGTCATTCTCAGTTCTACGTGCTGCTCTTCAATTAAAATCAGTCCGAAAATGCTTTTATGGATTCTCTTTATTTGAAGTGGAATGGAAAACGTGGACATGGACAGAGACATGGAGTAGAAATCATTTAAGAGAACATGAAACATTTAAAGCTATAAAGCTACTAGTAAAATAAAATAAAATACTTGGGATCATTTAGCTCCAAGTTGAATAAAGTGAGTGAGCAGTGCTTGCTCATTGTTGTCTCTCTGCTTCTATTGAATAATTGTATGTACTTGTATTTATTACTTAAATATCCCTTAAATGGACTCAATAATAGCCAAAGTCAGTTGAAGATCGTGATAATTCTGTCGAAAGATAGTACGACGAGGATCACGACGATGATGATGATAATGACGATTATATGAGAAGAAGCTTTAACTTCTTTCTCAATTCTCAATCTAATTTTCTTCCCACTCAGAAAAAGCAGAGATACGTAGACAACAACAACATAATAATAGTCAATGTAATGTTGTATCACTTTTGATTATTCTGACTACTTCATCTTCGTAGTCAAGTGATTCTCATATCTCTTCAGAGCAAATTACAATCCTTTATTACCTAGATATATTTATTAGGAGCTACGATATGCTTCTGTTCTTCTTTAAATCTCATACCCATATTATAGGCTTAATTAAGCTCTATATATATATCCTGAACGATATGATGAAACAAAGACTTGCATAATTCCAAGCAATTATTGCCAACTAATCTAGTTAATGCAAATTAAAAGCTTTATTCTAGACTAATCTGCTATTGTATTGGGATTTGCGATCAATTCAAGTTGAAATGCTATGATCTTACATTAAGTCAATTGAGCCAACTTAAGTTTACATATTTGAGTATTTAAATTGAATGGGGATTACAGGTAGGTACAGGTTGATTAAAAGAAATGTTTAACTTTGAATTAGTAAATAAAAAAGGAAATCAAATGCGTTGAAGATGAGATCATTGTCATTTATTGTTGTCGTCCTTGTATTATCGTCACCGACATGATCATCTTCATCTTCAATCGTCGTCGTCAAGTATCAAGTTAAACCGAAAAAAAAGTTATTGATTAATTTCTTTACTTTGTAGTAGTGGTGGTTGTGGTTTGGAGTAGCAGAGCTTTTGTACTTGTATGGCTTTATGTGATACTTGATCATATTATCATTGGATGAGATCGTAGTTGAGTTCTTTTAATTGTACTGTTATCACATAAAACTTGTTATAAATCTTAACCTAGGAAAACAAGATCTCTGGCCAATTGAATGATGACTAATGTACTTAGCTCAGTCAGAGTCAGACATGAGTTCGTGACTTATAACTTGAATTAAGAATCAAGATACATTTTATAAAATTAAATGTCACTATATAGCTATGACGAACATGACGAATCTTGATTTTATTTTCACCATACTCTCTGTCTTCTATATATTTTAATTTTCATTGGATTGAACTCTGCTAATTTTTTTATATATTTATTTTTAAATAATTATATCCTTATCTAATCTAAAGTGTTTTCTACTTACAGCCCATAATATTAAATTGGAGATATTTTTATGCTAACCTCTAAGGTGTTATTTTATTGCTGCATAGTTTTGTACTTGCATCGTGAAATGTGAAATGTAACTCCTTCTTGTATTTCTCTTTCTTTTCTAAGCTACAACTCAAACGTGAAATTTCTCAGACATATTAAAAAGAATTATTGTTTGTTATTACTCAATTATATTTTTAATGAGTTGCATTTTTTAAGGTACATTAAAATAATAAAGATTAGACTAAATTGAATCATGTCTAGCTTTTCATGTCCAGTAGGTTAAGGGATAATTTAATGATTACATAGTATTATTTCTTTGAATAATAGATACTTTTTTTATTATGTTTTCATTTCCAACTTAGGATCATCGCTGGCAATAACAATCAATCCAAGACATTCAAGAAACGCAGTACTACTACTACTACTACTACACTACAAGTATATGTATATATATGGTGACGGTGACGATATAACTTTTATGGTTTTTCAACAATGTTTTAAATAACATCTGCAAAATTCAGATGTGAAAAGCCAGATATGAGTATGGTGTTTGGGTAATTGCATAAACATACTTGGTCTGTTTTTAATAGTTTATTTCTCTGTCTGCTGCTGTCTCTCTTATTATTATCCCTTTTGCATGATCCGATAATATACTAGTAGAGTGGTAGTAAATAAAATCCATTGCAATATAATACTATGAATTTAGCTTTAGTTTGATGCTCATTCAATTAAGATCTGAATAGCAGCTATGAGGAGGAGCAGACTTTTATAAAAGAAGACCACTTATCAAATTCAATCCTCTTTGGATCAACTGCTCTTGTACTTGTAAATAACAACTCTTGAGAAGTAGTTCCATTTATATACTTTTATATAGTACTCCATCATATAATAATATATACTCAGTAGATATGATATATAATATGAAATCTCTTCTATTCAATTAACGTGAGGAGGCAACTTGTCATCGTACAGTAAAAAGTAAAGTAAAAGCCTGCTATGGCAATACAGGTGAGGTAGTAGGTGGATTTTGACTTTGATTGAGCCGGACCATGATGAAACTAATGGATAACAACATTTCATGCTCTTTAATCTACGTGCATGTGTAGCACGTATATCCTTAAGAGCTTAATTGAATAGTCCTACATTTAAAAGCTATTTTAAATGTTTATTATCTCTATTAAATACAAGGGAAAGGAATCAATTGCCTTTCTTCAATCGCTTCTCTTTTTATATGATTTTTAGTATTTGCAGTTTATGGGCTATTTGCAATTCCCAAAATCAGTTTAAAATTTTTTTTTTAAATATTTTACTGCTGATGAAAATGATGATATGATGATTTCGGAACATTTATTTTATTTGAGGCTTGAACTGAATGAAATGAGAAACTAGCTGTGGGTCAATAAAAAAACATTTTCCTCTTTTTGTGTGTATGATGAAAAAGCTTTTAGTAATAATATGATGATGTGAGGATGTAAATGTACTTTTCATATTGTATTTGTTGTAAATGTGTATTCAAAAGGCTCTTCTTCTCTCCCTGTGTGACTATCTCTTCTTCTCGTTTAGTTTAGTCACTCATGCTGACTCAGCACAGCAGTAACGAATTACTTACTCAAACTAAAATAGTAGTAACATGTTTAATATGAAAATGAAACCTTGGCTAGCTAGCTAGAGATGGATGAATGACTGCAATGTTGTTTTCTCTCTCATCAATTTATTTATTACTTACTTTACGAAGTAATGAAGAGAATCCTCACAGCAGCAGCGAAGACTGCCTGCCCATTACCGGTTCAATTGAAGCTTTAATTCATGCATATTGTAACATATTGTTACATTCCACTCATTATTGAAGGTAGTACTCTACCACTAGAACTAAACCAGTAAAGTAATTGAGACAAAACCATTATAAATTGGGTTTTCAATCTCACTACTACATTCTGACTTTGTTCTAAATAGATTCCGGCGATTTCATGCTTCATCACATTTTACGGCATGGCACGTTACTATACAATTTTACTAGTACATATATGTTTGGTTTTGGGTTTTGGTTGAAGTAGAACTACTTTTAATGCTTTCTTCTTCATTTTAATTTCCATGTAGTCTGTCAGCATCAGCATCATATCAGCAGTCTCTATGATCTATCTTCTCATGTGTGAGATGGGGAGAGACACTCGAAGCTATTCTACAACATATGCACATAGACATACATCATTGTCATTATTATAATAATATTAGAATTGAAAATTGAAATAAATACTATATAGTTTGGTTATAAATTCAAAATTCAAACCATGAAAACTATTTAGACGATTTACATTTGATTTCTATAATGATGAGAATTGAGGATGATGATGTGATGGGAATTGTGTATTAGTTGACATGACAGCAGAGAAACAGAAGAATGTTTTATTGTATATAGTAGTACGTAAATAAATTGGCAGCGTAAAGAGTACTAACTACTACTGCTGGGTTGGGTTCTATACAGTACAATTTAAGTTGAAAGTGAAGAGACTATAGAACTAATTATTGGGAACATGATTGCTTCATGATTTGCTTTTGTTGGTGACAAACGATCAGTCAGCCAAGAGCCAGAGTGAGAGCATGGATAGGGATGGAGAGCATATAATAGTGGAAGAATTAAAGAGGTTTCTCTTTCCATACTAATAAGTAGGGATATATCATTCTAAATCTCTTTCCATGGATGGCTTTTCCCTTTTCTACCATATTTCTCTCATCATCATATCCCCAACAGAAGCACTACCACTACCACCATAGTAAACTAAGCAAGGGCTTAATTTTCGTTTAAATCTTCTATTTCCTATTACTATTCTACCAAACGAAACCAACTTGTCTTCCGGGAGAGCAAGCTTTTATAAATTCCCTTGCGTTTCTCCAACTTCATATACAAGTACTCATACAATCAGTGGGTGAGTAAACAGTTCGTGGAGTACGTTAGTTTTAGTTATGGACTATGTGAAATTATTATATATTCCCCATGTCATATCATTAGTGGGGATTAATCTACGTACGTTTTGAAACCATGGGATTCAAAATGATGTGGATACGGAGAACGACGGGGGAACGCTTGAGTTGACTGGTTCGATTACCAGGAGTTGCATGGATTTTCAGTCTTTTAGTATAGTAATAGCATATAGTAGAGTATCGCAGTAGATCAGGATCAGGTTGACTTCGCTTGATTCCCGATTCTAATCATCATCATTATCACCCAACAACTTTCTGAAGCTAATGAAGATAGGATTCGTCGTCGGGGCTCTTCATTTCATAGTAATACTATGTTTAACGGTTCTCTGCCACTTTCATTTCATATCGAATCCAATCTAATGTAAAATTCCAAATAAGCTTTACTTTTACTCGTATCAAATAAAAGCTATATCCCTTTCTCCTCATATATATTACAGAGGCAAAAGGGAGATTTCAAATGTATATGTAATGTAATCCTTGTGTTGCTATAATGAATGAGGCTACATATAAAATAAAACGTCAAGCAAAGCAACGATCGACTTAAACGCTTTCATGATATTCTTCTGTTAGAGAGACACACATGACGGTTTTATTGGAGGACTAAATGCTTTTGAGCCAAAGAGCCTATATCCAACTGATATATAGTATAGCTATATCTACACTAGTAAATCCATTATCTATAATGACTGCTCTGGATTTGTTCATCGAATCCATCCTCCTCAGTCGGAGTAAAAGAGGATGGATGATGGGCTGAATGCTTAAATACCCCGTACTTTGCTTTTGCTTCCTACTTGTCATTGAGACACTTGCTCTTAAAACCTGGCGACATGACAATAGAGACAAAATTCGGGGCTTTAATGGGCTTCTACTTAACTGATGATAAGTCTTTCTCTCTCTCTCTCTACTAAACTGGGAATCCCAAGTTAATACTCTAACATAGTAGTGTATATCGTGTGTAGTCATTGTAGCATGGCATTCTCGGTAATTTGCTCACAAAAGTTGCAGCAGAATACTAGAAGCAGCAGACTCTTCCAATTTGATGTGTTACTTACTATTATATAGTAGAAGAAGGTTCTTAGAATGAAATCCTTAACTGACAACCAAACCATTCTCTAGTACAAGAGATATATAAGAATGAGGAGAGAAACATTGTGTCTGACACCCAACCACCACCACCATCACTCCCTCTGAGTCATGAACTTATTTGTTCTTCTCAACCTAATTTATTTTCACCGTGATCCTCTGATTCCTCAAACAGAGAGGGTGAATGCTGGATTCAATGTACCACTACGAACGAGAGAAGAGAAAGGCTCTTAATAAGTCTTTACAAGTACCACTATTATATAACAATATAACATCACCATGGAGCAACTATAAACCCTCCACAATCATACATCGACAAATTTATCCACTGACTGACTGAGAAATTCCCTTTCTCAATCCCCCCCCCCAACCCCAAGGAACATGAATCTTTTACAAAAAGTTTTCTCACTTTTTCATTTTCAAAAGACAAATTATTATTTTATTTCATAGGTTTCATTTCTCTTATTGCTCTATTTATACTCTTTACATTACAACAACATAATAAATCAACTCTTTTTTATTAAACTTGAGGTTTCTTCTTAATCATAAAGAGAAAGTAGTTATTTAGATTTCTAAGAATTTCGCACCTTTCCATTACCTTTGTTAGCGTTATGTTAGGAAACAAAGCAATCTCTGAATGAGTCATTAAAAGAAGCTGGAGAAAAAGTAGAGCAGACGAGCAGTAGACGATTATGAGGATGACAAGAAGACAGTAAGAAAAGCAAGAAAGATGTATTAAAAGAAGAAGAATATAGTTCGAATTAATTTTCATTGCTTGCTTTCTACGTTCATCATCTCATACCCTGAGCTATATAGTAGTGCTGGTAGTATAGTAGTAGTAGTAAATAGAAGTGTATGAGATTTTGTGTGATGTGATGGTGTTACTTCCGTTCTCGTTGCTGATGAAAGTAGCATTTTAAATTAATCTTCCATGAAGAGATGTTTTCAGTTTCCAGAGGCTCTTCTTCTTCTCTCCTCCTATGATCAGAAGAGCCAGAGCAGAATAGAGAACTTATTTAAGAACAATATTGTACGGAATAGAATAGAATATATAGTATAAGATTCTACCCTCTTCTCCTCTATTCTATTTCTATAGAGATGTGTAATGTTCATGGGATAGAAGATGAGATAGAAAATAGAAACAGAAGAGAAAGAGAGAAATAGGAGGATGGATGGGGGTTAAATTGCTTCCTTTTATTACACGCTTAAAGGGAATCTTCCTTTTTGGTTCCTTTTTTACTTTTAGCACATTTCCTCAACCAACACTTTTATAATAAGGATAGAAAGCAGCTACACATTTAGCCATGAGACAATTTAAGCGGCTGCTGCTACCAACAACATTTGCACTGTTGCTTCATCATCAATGCCCTTTGTCTTCTTACTATTTCAGATATACTACTACTACTCATACCAATACTACAATACTACTGTTCTTAGGGGAAAGAAAGTTGAGACTCTTTCTCCAGCAACAGAGCCATAAAACATAGGTCTGGAGTTGGAGGGTATAAAGTAAGTGATGTCATCACATCCTCTCATGTTATCTTTACGCTACTACTTGTCCTATAATAATAATATCCAAAGTACTCTTACTACTATTGCTATATCATACCACCACTACATCTTCAAATCTAATCTTAAACGTTCATTTTATTTCATTTTATTTCCCTCCTCCTCCCTCACTCACAACACACACATCTCTCTCAAACTGCATCTCTCTCTCTCTCTCTCAATATCAGTTGAGTTGAGCTTTATACGTATAATACTAGAAGTGCATTTCTTGTTGGGAGTAAAAAAAAGCAATCAGTACACGCTTTACGGTGATTGCAAATGCAATACTCTTGAAACTTTCCCCTAACAATGAGTGAGAAAGAAAGCGAGTGTGAAAATAAACTCATTCATCTGATAGCAGTAAAAGCAAAAGTTACATTCTCTTTTCTTTAATGAAAACTGAGCACTTTGTTTTTCCCATCTCTTATTCTTCTATAGAGCTTATAGCTTCAGCTCCAGCTCTAAAGACTAAAGACAATTGGCATACCATAATATAATATGTATAATGATCACTTGGAATAATAGTCTCATGTCTAGTTTGTTATTTGCTGGAATTTAAAATGATTTTCTCTGACAAGTGCGAAATTTAATACCTAAGTCAAAACTAAAATACTAATACGCAATTTAATTAACGTCATAACAAGCTGACATTTAACATTTAACCTCTTCTTAGGTTAGAAAGCTAATGGAAATGGATGCAACAACTGCATCATCATCGTATTTTTTAATAGTATTTTATTTTTTTATTCTGAATGAATATGCCAGCAACTCATTTTTTCCCTGAGAAAAAAAAACACTGTAATAGTTCAACATACCAGGGAATCATTTACAACGCAGTAACTAAATAATAATAATACATTAAGCCATATAATGAATGGTTAACATTTACATCATCATCTTATATTGGAAGGGTTGGAAGATAACCAAAAAGACTAAATAGTAGTTAAGTTTAATTTATGGGCCACATCGGGTAGAACGTAAGACAAGCTGAAAATGACAGACTTTTAAAATGGTTGAGTTAAATGATTTTCAATGGAAGTAAGGGAGTGAAATATATAGATATTATTGCATCTCCCCAATTCCTCCATTACCGCATTTAGTCACATAGTATAGTTGAGAAGAAGAAGAAGAAGACATAATAATAATAAGAGTAAAGTAAAAGGGACGTGTTTGGTTGACTTTTGACGGCAGATGAGTTTGTTTAAGAGTAGTTTTAAATGCCATTAGCAACGACGTCGTTAGTATTTCTCTGTAGTCAATTAACACGAAGAATCCTTTGAAACATGATCTATTCAACCAAAATTGCTCTCTTCTGCTCCTGCTACATAACTACATAGTTACTACTACATAGTTTACAACATTAGTCTGCATTGCATATTACTCTTAAGAGGTTTCCTCTTCTTCTCTATATTTTCATGTTCTCAACATTTCTCTGCTATTTTCAGTTTCAGTCTCAAGTGATTCTATCCACCATATAGCATACCAGCATAGAATTTCATTTCATGGCCATAGGAAACCAAAGCAAGAGCAGCATATAGCAGCATATAGTTTTGTAGTTGTAGTTTAGGTTAGAAACCTACTAGAAAGCAATTGAGCAGGCTACTACTGTTGCATTACAGTGGAATTATTATTATTAGGCAAGTTGTAAAGTGTGGAAGACGGAAGTTTCAAGTTGTTTTAACTTTTCCAACTCCAAAGTGAAATGAATGAATGCAGTGTGAAATGTGATGAGATCCTTAACAACTTTACTGACTTTTGGCTTTGAGTTAGGAACAGCTACTTCTAGACTTATACTTCTACACTATATAGATAGGGATATATGATATCTATTTTATGTAGAGTTACACACATAGTTACATACTTGACTTGTACTTGGAGTGTGTAAGACTATTTTCATTAAGAAGCACGGTGAATTTCATTTTCTCCGCATTTCCATTTCCAAGAAGTAAGAAAGAAAAGGACAGAGTGATAGGTTGAAGTCTTGTGTCCTGTCTGTCACTATTTTAACACTTCCCTATCTCCTGCTTCTGCTCTTCTATACAAAGAAACCTATTTAATATAACATAGGCATAGGTAATATATAGCTAACAGTTCACAAAAGGAAATAAAAGAAAATGAAAAAATAACGTATTGTTTATTGTTTGGGAAATTTTAGAATTAACGTGTCAATACTAAAGCCACAAACATTCATTGACATGACTATAGACAGATTATATAATTTCAGAATGAATTAATTGACTTGCTCTCTAGTATTTAATTAGCTGAATCTTCTCATATCTGTGATTAAATGGGGCTGCTGAAATGGAGCATGTATTCACTTACTTTATATAGGTATATTAAGGAGTAAAGAGAAAGTTGTGGCATTTTGATTTTGTTTTTACGAAACCTGTTTATAGTAACTAAACTCAAACTGTTCTTCAGCCTTGGATGTTGTATGTTGAATTGACCTTAGAATGAGATTTTAGTAAATCCTCATCACATGCCATGTCAAAAACATTCGTAATTCATTTCATGATTCCATATAGAATATAGATAGATAGAGGATGATGGTCCAGCATTAGCATTAGGAATGAAGCCCATTCCCATGAAATATATATAAAGGAACAAGTATTAACTATTAAATAGAAATGATTGAAAGTGAAGGGGAAAACAGGGATTGATTCCCAGAATTATTTGTTCACCTCCAACACTCTAGTGGCATGTTATATTAAATGCTATTATATGTCCTCCATATGTCCATTGTCCATAGTATATCCTCAATGGACATATAGGATGTAGAGAGGATTTCTTGTTTTTCTGGAAACACTTTCTCTTCTCTGTTTAGGTAATTTGTCTCCTTCCTGTTGCTCTCCCTCAATTACTACTTGTACTATTTGGAAACAAATCGTGTCCATAGGCCATGGAATCTACGCCACACGCCCCAAAAACTATCGTTTTCTACATTTATTTAATAAATCCTTTGATTAGCAATTTTGTCATGTAATTTCATTATTTTAATGCTTATATTTAGCTCAATAAATAAATACCGTTCACCATCCATTCTTCTCTATCCATGCATTGTGCTTGTGTAGGGAACTGCTTTTCAAATCTCGTCGTCAACATACTAAATAGAAGCCATACGTTTACATACAAAGAGATCTTAAGTTTCTAAACTGTAAACACATTTATACAATACAATACAAATTGGATATGTGACTTTGTCAAAGAAATTACACATGCACATGGCTTAAAAACTAAACTGTATTCGATAACAAAACATGAAAAGAAAAATGAGTAAAATTGAGAAAGTTGTTGGTCATTAAATAACATTATGTGGATGATAAACAAGAAATATCCAGACCTTATTTATAACAACCAGCCAAATAATATTCTTTTGAAAAAGTGTTTTTCTTCTTCTTCTTTGTCCCCTTTTGTCGAAAGTCGAAACCTTGTATTATTTTATTGTGGAAATGAAAATGCTTTGATTTGACAAAAATTATAACATATTATTACAATTGGATTTCACTATAGATCTAAAGAAATTTACCATTGATATTGAATTTGATTTTATAAAAAGAAATAATTGGAAAATATCCTACTCGTTCTATTTAACTGTTAGATTTCGATATTTTGGATTAATACGTGTAGGCGTAAATATATGGTTTTTATAGAATTGAGATTATCTTAAAGAAATAGTTTTTTCTTCCTGATTTGATTGCTGCCAAATGAAATGTACTTTGATCTTTAATCTTTTAAATTATCGTTAGCTATCATCACCATCATTTGTACTGAAACTTAAATTGTACTCATTATATAATTAAACTAAATATACTGAATAGTACTGAATCTGAATACTATTATTATTATTCCCTATCCGTTACCGAGATCTGACACTTATGACATGATCATGTTATTAAGGCAGTAATAAGATATCTAGAAAAGAGATTCAAAAATAGGCCGTTAGAATTCTCACAATTAAACATACGTAGGAGAGAACAGAAAAGAATCATTTACTATTATTACAACCACTACATAATAAAATTTTATGTACTTAAATACTTTTGATCTCTTTCTCAATGACGATGACTTGCACTTGTGAGACAATTTCATCAATTTACTTTACTTTTACTTTACATAATGTGCCACAAATATGTTGCAATGAATTGTCGTCGATACAAGCATATTTGAAATTATTATAACTTTTGGAAAATGAAAAAGAAAGAGCATTTTATTATGAAACGCTTAGGTACATTTACATGTGGACTTCCATTAAAACACAGTTCGGGTGCCATGGTTATGGATGGGATCACGAATTGTACATGATGAAAATATATCACATGCCGAACTGTATACTGGGCACTGGACCAGACTGGAACTACTGGACTATCCTAAGCTGCTGAATACAGATATTATTGTTGTAATTTGATACCTTTTTGTCACGTTCTTTTAGAATCGGAACGAACGAATAATTTGATCTTGATTTTTTGTTATCTCCCAAAGTATACAAATAGTGTCGATGTATTTATCTCATCTCCATTAAGTATTAAGTTTGTTTTACATTTAAAGATTCAATTCTGCAGATTGTGTTTAGTCTACATTCATCGCTTCATCAGATCAGGGATCAGGCGACATCAACAGGCGGAGGACAAAGGAAAAAAGGGAAATTCAAGAATAACGGAGATTGTATAACAAATTAATTTAATTCACGCTAATTTACAGTAGAAACAGGTAAATGTAAAACCAACTTACAAAACTGTATTGGTATTTTCTGTTTTTTAAGGAGAATCTCAATCTCATCGCATAGGTTGTTGTTGTACAAAGACCAACTGATTGCGCTTTTTTTATTTTTGGCACCTTTGTTGTTGGTTGTGCTGCTTAATTTGAATTTTGCTTTCCTCGCGCACAACAGCAGTTCATTCCATTGTCGAATTGAATATTATGGAGACATCCGAGGAGAGTAAGTTTTGATTAATATATAATTTAAATGTTTGATTTAAATAAATGTTTTTAATTTTACAATTTACAATATTTAGACCTTATTCTTCAAAGAGCTACTGCAAACCGAGCTTGGCATGACTTTCAGAATTGGCCAACTCGGCAAAAGGCAATGGTAATTGGATTTTCCATCGTGGCTGTAGTACTGATCATAACTATTATTGCCTTTGCGTCATCAACATCAAGTATGTTTCAAATTAATTAGCATCTAACATTCATATATTCAACCCTGAATTTAATAGAAATTATATAACACTTTGCTTTGATATTGAATCTCAAATGTACGATTTTTAAAAGGTGAAGCTGAACTCCCAATTATCGTGCCAACTACTACTCGGCCAATGCCAACGACAAAAACGCCAGATTTACCGACTGACCCTACTACCACCACAACTTTCATACCAATTACAAAGAAGGTACACAAAAATATATCAATTCAATAATGGTTAAAATATATTTCTGTTCCATTGAATGCTTTCCGTTAGCCAATTCCCGTAAACTATCAGAACTTGTCTGCGATTAGTGTCTTGATGAACATGGGATTAGATCCAAAATTTGAGGAAATTCCATGTCTTTCTATTTCCAAACATCCAAATGTCTTCAAAATCAGTGTCACCGTCCAAGGGCATAGTTGGACAGGAGAAGGTAAGTGATTCTTAAAGATTCAATATCCGCTAGGAAACTAGGATGGATAATTATCCTATTTATTTATCTTTCAATCTTTTTCAGCTGACACGAAAAAAACTGCAAAGGCAATTGCTGCAAGGAATGCCTGTTACAACATGTTTAAATTAACCTGGCCCGATGTCTTGCCCCCAGCATCTCATCCATGCACAACAATCTCCACATAAACAATCGATCAAGAAAGAAAAAATAGAAGGACCTTAATAATTAATAACAATTAACCATTCATTCATAGTATTATCATTCCTAATCTAATCGTATAGTAAGGACGAATTAATTTTTTGTCAATTTTAAATATTCATTATCATGCTTTGTAATGGTAATAGTAGATCTCTTCATATCAATTTTGTATCCTTTTGTTAATTATGAATTAGGCTGCTCTCATAGTAATGAAACTAAACGTATAATAAAAATTGTCAATGTAATATTAATATCTAGTATATCCATTTCTACTTTCGCTCTCTGTATTTACATTTAAATTTGTAGAGAAGTATTTTCGTATGTGTCGTAATCATTAGTATTATCTCTAGAGAACGGGGACAGGACACGTGAGGGTTCTTCATGCAAGAAATGTCAAACTAAAATATTATAGATTTCAATGAGGAGGGTTGAAAAAAAAACTGAAGTGAGTCCTGTGATTTCCTGCATCCATAATGGAAAACTATCCATAATGTTATATATTATAGGGAATCAGAATCCAATCCAAAAGAACTAAACAGCAAGACTCATAAAAAGATGCTCAATCTTTCTCTTTGTATTGAATCAAAATCAAATACTAGGATGAGAATACAAATGAACATTTTCCTTTCCCTTTGCAGTAGTAGAAGTGTAATTATGTATATTCCCCTCTTCTATCTATATACTCCCTATGTATCTAGTAGTATAATGAACGCTTTTCTCGTCGACTTTCAAGTTTCCTCCTACGATTTGATAGATATCAATTCAACAGGAAATTCAACTAGAGATGAGAAAGAAAAATTTATATAAAATATATCTCCTCACTACTTACTATATGCATAGAAATAGAAATCTACAACTTCATCTTCATCACTTGGAATTAATATTTTTTTGCTTTAAATTCCCTAAATAGATACTTGGTATAGAACATAGGAGAAAAGGTATAGGTATATAGTTTAGTGATATGGCATTATATTAGTGATGGTGACACCGAGAAAGTAAATTTCCTCCAGAGTATGAATCTCTTAACTTTTTGCCTCCAGCATTTTTTCCAGCAGCAGTTGAAATAAGGAAAATAACTCTGTCATTGTGTGCTGCATCTTGTGTAGAGTGGATCTGATTTTTATTTTTATACACATCCATGCTTTACTTTTACTTACTCATAAGAGAGAAGAAGAGAGGAACAGTAGTGCTGTAGCTTTTACTTTTATCCTCATGAAGCCATGAGATTGAATTAATTTTCCTCCTTTTACATTTAACATGTAGCTTCTGGGAAGACAAAGAATAAACTTTTCCCTTCTTTCTCTTATTACTCTAGTCTTCTCAACACGATCTTCTACGACTACGACGACAACCAACAGATCAGACAATGCAATCTACTACACGCTCTTAAATTAATGTAAATGCTAAGAGAAAATTGGTTACTATACCTGCACTAACTATAGTAGTAAAAGTATACAAGCATTATACCCCGTTGTATGGAAACTTAAAATGTTGAATCAAAAACTATTTAAAAATCATAATTATAAATACGCATAATTGGAGATTAGTAAAGTACTTTTACTTTATAAGGGATCATTGTATTGTACATTGTACATAATAATATAATTGTAGTTTAGTGTTAGGGAGGTATATTGTGTTAACGTACTATATATAGAGGGTATAATAAGAAGTGTCTCTTTCTTGTCCCTGGTTCTGGTTGAGATGATGGGAGTGGATGTATGATGATGGTGTGGTGGAATGAAACTATTGATTTAGTATGTGTTCAATTCAGAGGATAATATGCCTCTAACAGATTTATTATATGCAGCAGAGAGAGAACCAAGAGAGAGAGGTTCAAATTGAAAGCGATTAGAAAACAAGAGTCTCTTCATCTCTCCCCCTTTTACTAGTAGGTTCATACAAGTACTTTCATACTTTCCCCTGCTATAAAGCCACCAACTACTTTATACCAGTTCTCCAGTAAATCAGTTCAAACTCCAGTTTTCAACTTTGGAATATATTACATACATATTTGGATGAGAATAGTTACTTCTTCTTCTTCGTCTTCTCCCTTTGATTTTGGCTCGAATGAATCCGAAATGTTCTTGCTCTTCTTCTGATGTGCTGATGCTGGAATTGTGCTTGTGCATCCAAACACCAACACCACTTGTTCTTCTTTAATAATAATAATAATATCTACTCTCTATCTAATGGCATATGGTATTATACGATGGCTCTTGTTTTCTACGCTTTTCCCTTCCCATATCTCATCCAACATCCAACCGAATAGAGAGGAAATGCTCTGTGTTCTCTGTTATTATTATTATACAATCACTATGTACATACAAACAACAACAGAACACTAACGAACTAAGCTCACAGATGAGAGGAAAGTATAACTCAAGGCATAAAGGGTTCTCTACTTACTACATGAGCCAAAGGGAGAATTGCTTTTTCATTTTGGAATTTCATACTCATATTATATTCTTTTTATATTTTATTATCAAGGAATTCTTTCATTTCAAATATATTAGCTTTAGCTACGGAGATTTATAAATGCATGTGGACTTATGTATTTTTATTACGGTGTAATACCTGTAATCATTTACGATACTAATACAAAAGGAAAGCATTTGATTCTGATTTTGATTGAATTGTTGAATTCCTAGGTAATAATAATAGAATTCTTTCTCCAATAAGAAATAATCAGAGAGATGAAGAATGCAATAATAATAATTCTTTGATATATTATTTCCAATGATAATAAGAAATCTCAAGTTTTTTGTTTCATATGCCATCATAATTTAAATAATTAAGAGGATCTCTTTAGAGTAAGTAGAGAGAGCAAGTGGTCTGGTCTGGTCTCTGAACTTAACCCTTGCCTTGGTTGCCTTAATTTCTTCCCATTAAAGACAAAGTCAATCCACCCTATATTATTTTATGGAGAGTGATTTCTCAAGGGAATATATTTACATGTGAGCTATTACTCCTTCCTTACTTTTAGACTCTTGTACTGTATAAATAAGTAGTTGTTGAAGAGTGTTGCAAACTGTTTTCCTTTCCTCATTCTACTTCTCTATCATACACTCAATGATAATATGAAAAGGCAACTAGTAAAGTGAAACTAAAAGTAAAATCTCGCAGTATCAGAAAATATGCTTTGTTGGCTTGTTTGTTGTTGCTAATAGCAGTTATTATTATGATTATTAATATCTTCTCTGGAGAAGAACAAAGGGGTTTACTAATGATATTGGTATATTGTCTATTAATAGAAGATGAGAAATGGTTGAAGAAGAAGAAGCAAGAGGCGGATTTAATAGATAGCTCTCTCTCTCTCTCTGTATATTGTTTAGTCCTTTAAGATTGACATTATGAAATCGGGGCTGCTGTATTTCATATATATTATTTCCCTATGCCCTATACTATGATAATAATAATAATATGAGTGTCAGGGAAAGAGTAATCATCCTCCTCAGCAGCAGAAGAACGTCTCCTCAGGAACCAACTCTCAACTCTTTGTTTTCTCCAGGAGGAGCAGCATGATAATGACTCTTGTTCTTGTCTAACTTTTCCTTCTCTCTATATTTTCAACTGATTTCCCCATTCTCTATTAATTTTACACTACATAGCTCCCCCCACCTCAGAAGAAGAAGCTACTACTAAAGGTCTAATGAATTATGAATTATGTATGCAAAGTTTAAACTCAAACCATATCTTTCCTATTCTTATGGAATTAATTGATGTCTATACATGCGTATTTATTTGCCATGCCAGCAACATTTCACTTGACTTTCCCTGCCAATAAAAGTCAATCATTTCATATTCAAATTGAAGGGAAAAAGTCCATTTCTCCTTTAAATTTTCCTCATCGTCATCATCTCTTTGATGGAGTCATAGTCATGTCATACCTATTATAGTATATGTATATGATATTCCCATTCTAATTATAATAGTAGCTTTTGTTTTTTCGTCATCCTTATGTAATTGTTAATAAGTAAAAGTAAAAAAAAACTTTGCATCCGGATTCAATGAAATGAATAAATTTACTTGACAGAAAAGATGAGCATATTATTATGAGAGGATGTGAACTGATTTAGAGTTGCTCTCTTCCTTTGTTTGACTACTGTTATTGCTGCTCCTGAGCTGAGTATATGGTATATTATATAATAATAGTGGTGGTAGTAGTAGTAATGAAGGGATAAGAAGTGATTCCCTGAACGTGCTTAAGTGATGTATTTTAGTTGGTGGTGGTATGCTGATGCCTGAAGCGTTCATTAGTTCCGTCTGTTTGCTGCTTTCTCTGATGATGATGATGATATGCATAGCTTTCTCCCCTCCTTCACGGCTACTTACTAAAGCACAAGACATCCCTACAACTCATCATCATGGCTAATTTAAATTGCTAAATAATTTTCTACCCATCTACTCGGAAATTTGAATGCATTACTGACACAAATAGCCACTATCTGTCAACATCTAATGCAGCAGAGATGTTATCCATCGACATGAAGCACTATAACCACCCATCCAGCAGCAGCATCCATCAATTAAATAGCCGTCACTTTTTGCCCCCCCCCACCCCCTTTTCACCCACTCTCTAAATATATTTTATATACTATTCTTTTAAGTGAATAAATTAAAATGAAGGAAGGTAAAAGCTATGATTGTTATATCATATCATAGCAAAGAATTCCAAATGTAATTAGATCTGCTATGATGATTTAATGATTTTGAAAATAATAGGAAAAGCTACAGAATCAAGTGTAAATTAGTAAATTAGTTTGTTATAAGTGGTGCATAGACAAATAATATATAAAATACAAGTCGTAAATCTAAAGGTTGCCAAAGGAAGACATCTACTGCAATTCAGCTGAAGTGAAGATTCATCCCCTTTCTCTTTGTCTTTCTCCTTATACGTTTTATTTTATTATGTAAATCGCTTTGGTATACTATACTGGTTTAATTAACTCACAATTAAATATAAAATAAAACATGAAACATGCATTTTATTTGCGATTCATGAGGATGACAAGTTGACAAGGGCTACAGATATATAGCTATGTGTAATAGGAATAGGATTGGTATTTTAAAATGTACACTAATTGGTGGTCTACATCTATCTCTAATAGCGACATGGTTTTATATAATTACAAAGTAAACATATAATTAAATTTAATCTATATATACATCCGCTCATTTTGATGTACATGTACACGAAAAGCTTATACCTTTAGAAGAACAATTCTAAAGCTCTCCTATTATTAATAATATAATATCATTGTATTATAGATTGTTAAGTAGCTTTCTGCTGCTGCTGATGATGATGAGAATTGTCAAAGATATTACTCCCATCAAATTCATCTAAAACTGAACTTGCTCTGCTGCTGAGATTCAAATCATTCAATCCTTGCTCTTGTTGACTCATCTGAGGTTTTTTATATAACATGGGCATAGCTTTGTTCAGAGATGCACAGACTCGTTGATGAACTTTCTCCACCTGTTGATTTTTATTTAAAAGAACATATTAAATATAATAAATAGTAAATTTTTAATTAAATTAAATTTACCTCTAACAAGTAATCTATTGCTGGAATCAAACTTTTGCAAAATGTCTCATCTTCCTCATGCATTAGGATTTTTAATTTGGGTAAGCTTGAACGTTTCCCTGTCACCCATTCCCTTGTGAATGTTATCTACGGAAGGGAAAGCAATTTGTTAGAAATTTGAAATTTTAAAATATCTATTACTTTGAAAATGAATACCTGGGCAAAGGATAACGTAAATAAGGAAAGCTGAATTGCAATGACGACAAGGAGAATAGTTGTCTTCATGATTCTTTGAAAGTTTCTGTGAAAATTATTCTGTTTATGAAATGGATTTTTAAAAGACGAAAAGAAAAGACAATTTCACTTTCCCTGCTACTGTTCTGGAGTGGAGAATGATATTCTGAGGGTGGGAAACAAGTTGTATTTATACTCCTTTGGATGCCAGGGCTTTGGGCGTAGGGGTGTGGGTGGTGTACTAGATATGAAACATATTTTAAGTTAGAGGATGTGACATGACAGGATTATCTTTATTTTTATTTCCATTTGATTTGAAAAACAATTTGGATTTACAATTTACACATGGATTTATTTAAATTTCTCATTTTATGCTCAAAGACACATACCTAGCATCAAAAGAATCCTGATATTTCTCATGAAAAGAAACTGAGACCTGGGGTGGGGCTTTTACTCACTAGCTTTCTTCATCTCTTCTTCAGAGAGAGAAGTGAAAATTATAATTTACTTGATTGCCAGTCAAATCATGTAAAAAGAAAGAATAAGTAGAAGGATGACAACATTCTATGAAAATGGAATATCATTTTTATTTGGAATGAAACGAGTACGACGTCAGAAGAGTAACAATTAACTTATTACCTTTTTCAATTTCATTACTCAAATATCATTCTGAGATCTGAGGTAATATATAAAACAACATAATGTAGCCCCACAAATTGAATGATTTACATTTACACGATCTTGTTCCTATTGCATATGTGTTTGGACTAAAATTCCCGAAATAGATATTAAAGCCTCCAGCTAAGATTGTTAGTAACAAAGAGGAAAAAATGAGGGATTATTTTTTACAGAGTATGACATTTCTAAGATGAGAAAAGAAATGAACCAAATGGAAATTTATTACAATAATTAACTTTATTTATGAGATTGATTTCATTGTATATTTTGTTCCTATTTCTATATAGTTTAACTTACAGTGAATACATTTAAAACCATAATTACATTATACTATAGTATATATTGGTTATGGAATAAATCAATGCTTATAAAAATAGTAAGCACCATAGCTGGAAAAATACAAAAATATGAGTCGAAGATGCGTATCACTAATCAAATTACAATTTGAATTGCATACTTTAAGATCAAAATTGAATTGAGAGCATAAGAGCGTCAAACAACGGAGATCTCATGCAATTTCAGGGTTTTGAAGTTTTGAAAGGGATTTAGTGGTTGGTTGGGGAAACGTTTTCATTTTGAATCACAAGAGTGCTCCTCCAACAAAACCAGAGAGTGACGCTCAACTCCAATTTCAAGATCATATCATATAGTATGATAATATGCATCCTCATTATTGTCCTTATAAAAATGTACTACTGATATTATAAGCTGCAACAAAGGATCATAATTCCGTTTTCATAGGTTTTAGTTTAGTTTAGTTATCTTTATTAACGTGTTAAACCATTTCATTACATATTATAAATATGCCTTATGATCTTCCAA